>JAWPHD010014718.1:0-59497 GCA_037043455.1 Cyrtodaria siliqua | reverse complement strand
GGAGTTAAGGGCCCTATAAAGGTTATAAATATAAATACAAACTTTGTCCGGACTATTTTTTGCTGAACCCCTGGCCGGATTTCAACGAAACTTTGCAGGGATGATCAGTACCAGGCCTAATGGTTCATGTCATCAACTTGTTCCAGTTGAATGATTTTTGGCAGAATTATGGCCATGTAAAGGTTTTAAATTCACAAACTTTGTCTGGACTAGTTCTCCTTAACACCAGGCCGGATTTCAACAAAACTTTGTTTGGATGATCAGTACCTAGTCTAGTTATGCATGTCATTGCCATATTTCGGTTGGAAGATTTTTGGCGGAGTTATGGCCCTTTAAAGGTTTTAATATACTAACTTTGTACAAGCTAGTTCTCCTGAACGCCTGGCCGGATTTAAACGAAACTTGGCAGGGATGATCAGTACCAAGCCTAGATGCACATATCGTCACCGTGTTTTTGTTGAATGATTTTAGACACATTTATTGTGACTTAAACTTTGTCCAGACTAGTATTTCTGAACTGCTGGCTGGATTTCAGTGAAACTTGGCAGGAATGATCAGTATCAAGCCTAGTTGGGCATATTTTGTCATGTTCTGGTGAAATGATTTCTGTTGAAGTTGTGGCTCTTCAAAGGTTTTAATACACAAACTTTGTCTGGACTATTTCTCCACAACCACTGGTCAGTTAGTTATGGCCCTTTAACACTTTTAATACACTAACATTTTACCGACTAGTTCTTCTGAACCCCTTGCCAGATTTCAACGAAACTTGGCAGGAATGATCAGTACGAAGCCTAGTTACGCATATCATCGCTTTGTTCCGGTTGAATGATACTGACCCATAAGGAGTTATGGCCTTATACACAAACTTTATCCAGACTAGTTTTCCTGAACCCCTGATTGGATTTCAGTAACATTTAGCAGGTATGATCAGTACCAAGCCTATTTGCGTATATTGTTGTCGTGTTTCCCATCACATACTCCATATAGCAAGTAGAGTGATACAGGCCCTCTTGGGCCTCTTGTTAAGTGCGTTCTCTGTTTGAGACGTTTTTGATTATATTGGCTAGACATATGCGTCGGCCATTCATTTATTTGAGGCATGTTTATGTGCGTTCTCTATTTGAGATGTTTCAAATGATTTATATTGGCAAAACATATACGTCAGCCATTTCTCTGTTTGAGGTATTTTTATGTGCGTTCTCTATTTGAGATGTTTTTCATCTATATTGGCGAGACAGCCATTGCTCTATTTGAGGAATTTTTCTGTGAGCTCTATTTGAAGACGTTTTTGTTTTATATTGGCGAAACATATCAGTCAGTCAGTCATTCCTCTATCTGCGGTGTTATTTGTTCTCTCCTTTTAATGCAGTCTCTATCTGAGGCATTCGCACGTGCTCTATATATTTGAGACACTCTCTTTTGAGGAGTTTTAATATGCGTTTCTCGATTTGAAGATTTAGTTTTTATTTATTTGTCGGTCGGTCGGTCGGTCGGTCGGGCGCGGTCGGTCGGTCGGTCGGTCGGTCAATTGATTCATTGACTGATTGATTGCTTTATTAGTTCCTAAAGCTGTGTTCCGGTTCCCCATGTATGGCGGTGTCACGTGGTGTTTCGCTTTTCGCAAACGGCGTCGTGACATGTGGCGGTTTTTCGCAGTCACAGCAATGACTTATTGTGTAGACTAGTTAAATGTAAAAGAACTTTTGACATTTTCAATACAGGAACTTCCAATTAGGTACGTCTTTGTGAACTGCTTTACCCAGCGTTCACAAAGTACAGATGCATGCCAGTTACAAATTAATCTGTGCTGGTTTGAATAGTCTTTATGTTTTAATTAACTACAAATTTTATTATATTTGATAGAAGGTCTATTGTTTTAAAGCCGTGACCAATATATTTCAATAAACAAAAACTCTAAACATTGACTTGCATTGTTTTAAATCCATCTTTAATAACAGCTTTATACCTGTTGGCCATTAAATCCAGTTTTTCTTCATGGTGTTTGACCGAATGACCAATGTGTATATGGCAACGATTCATTCTGGTCCAACTCGTTAGCCTCAGTACAGGTATACAGCCACGTCACAATGACATTGCTCGTCATGGACAGCAATAACTGACATATCACCTCAAAGTTCATGGATAAAAGATTGTATTATTTACGAACGCAAACATAAGTTTTATGTCGTAATGGCCAAATTGTTGACACTAGTTTGCACAAAAAAGCAAAAGAGAAAGGTTAAGAAAAACTACTATATAAAATCTTACCATATTCGGCGACGTTCAGTACAGGTGAACATACCACGGACGCTGCCATAAACAGTAAATGTCAATACCTGGCATGTATTCATGCCAAGATATATACTAAAAAAAAAAATCTTATTCTTCTATAGTGTATGTTTAAGTTGTAGTTAAAACAAGCAGCTAGTTATGTAAACCAGTGCGAAATTTTACTGAAATCCAATCAGGGGTTCATGTAAAATAGTGCGAAATAAAGTTTAGTGATGTAAAATAGTTTGGAACTAGAGTATGTTTTTTATTATGTAAAACATATGTGTCCCCCGCTGCTCCTCGAGTGGTGTTATGTGTTACATACATAAGGGACTTTTTTGTTTTGAAAATATTTTATTTTTCAATTTTTACAATTATACAATAACACATATTTACAAAGAGCATTTACATTTTCTAAATACATATTTACATTATGTGAATCAACAAAACACATGTTTTATTGTACACTTATGTCTCTCGAAAAATAAGATTATATTAGATGTGATAGGAGATAGGTTGTTATGACAGTAATGAAAGGACAGAATAGATGAACAGAGTAGCAGAGAGGAATAGAAGTGTACCACCACACTGTAAGAGCTGTTTTAAACGTTTTCAGTTCTGAGCTGCAAAATGTTCCCATTTATCGTTGTGTTGTCTTATTTTTTCCCTAGATGTCGCTATTATTCTTTCTATGTTTTCAATTTTGTTTAAATATAGTATAAAGTTTGCAACACTGGGAGTTGTCTTTGTATATTTACTTCTGAAAATAAAATACTTCGCAATCATTAATATACAATTTAAAATGCAAGAGTTAGCCGTTTTTGCCATACTTCCAAATGAAATCGTTTTAAAGTCTACATTGCATTGTATATTTTTAGTGATTAAAAGGTTTTGTACTTCTGTCCAAAAAGCTCGAGTAACTGGACATTCCAAAAACAAATGCTCGATAGTTTCTATGTGCATATTACAAAAATCACAAAGACTCGTATTTGCTATTTTACATTTATGCAAAAAAGTGTTTGTTGGGAGAACTCGCATTATATATTTATACTGGAATGTTCTAAGTTTATTGTCAATTAAGCATTCAAACGGTATAAGGTGAATTAGTTTCCAGTTTAGATTCGTAAATGTTTCGTCCCATTTTATATGAGGTTTTATACCGAGATCCATCTGAATACGTCTAATTTGCTTATTATATATAACTTTATTTGCATTCGTTGTTTTCTCTATTTCTTTTAACAGTGTTTGTTCAATATCAATATTGTTTCTAGTTTCTGTTTGAATTGCTTTCTTCCACATCTTTGGAATGCTTTGAATGATTGTTTAATATTGAAGAAACTCAGAGTTGCTTAGATTAAAAACCGTTTTTAAATAATCGAATGTGTAGAATGTTTTAACCCTAGTATTATATAACTGTTCGATGTATTGTATACCTTTAATGTCCCATGTTTTTTATAAAGCATTTTCCCTCTGTGTTTAATATAAGTATTGTTCCATATAATTTGTCTCGAATAATGATCAATATTTTCCCTAAAATATATTGTTGACCATGATTCAACTATCTGCGATAAAAACGGTAATTTAAGAGTTACTGTTTTTGCATCAACTGTATTAAAATTGCTTTTAAACGATGTTTTTCCTCCACATTTATTAATTTCTTTCATATATATCGCCTTCCAATCACCTTGATTGTTAGGATCCAGAAGTCTTTTAATCCAGCCTGCTTTTATTGAATGTATAAATAGGTTTATATCAATCATTTTTAAACCCCCATTTTCATAATCCTGAATTATTGTGTTTCTGTTTATTTTATCGGGTTTACCTTCCCATAAAAATTCATCAAACATTTTGTTTTTTATTCGGTTAATACAAACTTCATTTGGAGTCTCTAGAACTGATAGAGGATATATGAGTTTGGGTAGTGCAAATGTTTTAATAACGGTTATTTTTCCAATTATTGACAAACTATGTTTTTTCCAACTTTCTAAACAATTGCAGAATTCATCTATCTTTGGTATAAGGTTTTCCTGGTGGCATTTTGACCTATCATTTGTAAAAACAATTCCCAGTGTTGTTGCTTTATTGTGTGTCCATATAAAGTGTTTATCTTTGCAGTTTTTTTCATCTGTATTTGTGAGTGAGCCAACACGCAATATTACCGATTTGTTTATGTTTAACTTGAGTCCTGATGTCAAACTGAATTTATCTATTAGTCTAATTAAAGATTCAAATGTTTTCTTCGAACCATCTAGTATGAAAGTGGCATCATCTGCAAAAGCTGTTTTTTTATTTCTTTATTAGCTATTATTACAAATTTAATGTCGTTTTCTGTTCTAATGGCTTTATAAAGAATCTCAATTACAACTAGGAAAATATAAGGTGACAGTGGGCATCCTTGTCTTACTCCTCTTTCTATTTTAAAAAAGTCAGATATGTGTCCGTTGTTTGATACACAACTTTGGGCATCTCTGTAAAACAGTTTAATCCAATTAACAAGCGATGTTCCAAAATTAAAATATGTTAAACATTGTAAAATCAAATCATGATCTAAGCTATCAAATGCCTTTTCGAAATCAGCAAAAAATATATGTCCTGGTAAATTGTCTTCGTTCAAATAGTCGATTATTTCAAATATTGTTCTTATATTCTCTCCTATGTATCTCCCCTTCATAAAACCTGTTTGACTATTGTCTATAAGAGTGTATAAAACCTTTTTCATACGGTTAGCTATACATTTCGTCGCGATTTAATAGTCGACATTTAATAAACTAATTAGCCTCCATTCATAAGGGACTTGTAATTGTCACTGAGTGAAAGAGTGAAGCTTACATAAAAAGAGTGAAGTTACAAAAGAACATGCATGTTTGGAAATCTGTAATGAAAGAAATTAGACTGAAAGAAAGCAATATTAAATAAAATGTTTCTTTTGCCGGGTATTGATCAAGAATCAAAGTTGTTGTGAATGGCAACAAAATTTACTGTAATATGTTGGTACAATGCCAGACTGTTTAATGTTGCTCTTATTATTGTAGATATGATCGAGCAATGTTCTTCTTCGTGTTGTCGGAGTAGATAAAACTTGGATGTAGTCTTTTAGTGTATTAAAGAGTTGCTTTGTTGGCGATTTTAACAAACATGTCGGTTATTTAAAAAAGAATGCACATACTATCTTGTGAGCAGAAATATGTCACCATAGCTGTCAATATTTTTGTAATTAAAATCTTTGTGGATGAATATAGCTATCTATCTAATATATGGTGGCATATGTATGCCTCCCACACCCACACCCACACCCACACCCCAATAGCCCAATAGCATCTTGACTATGGCTAGATAATATGTGTATTGTTTCGTAATAACCGTCTTGTTAGTTTAAGTGTTCATACAAAAACGTCGAGATTGTTTCCACTCATGACATCGTGATAGCATGAAAACAAATCTTAAACTGTATTTTACCTGCGGGATAGCTAAAATGAAAATATGTATTCGGAACTTCCCTTTTAAAAAAATACAAGTCAAACTCTGGGTTAGTAAA
This sequence comes from Cyrtodaria siliqua, assembly GCA_037043455.1. NCBI lineage: Eukaryota > Metazoa > Mollusca > Bivalvia > Adapedonta > Hiatellidae > Cyrtodaria > Cyrtodaria siliqua. The sequence continues at coordinate 53,691 of JAWPHD010014718.1, read as the reverse complement.
ACCATGAAACATTCCAAATATTCCAATTTTATTTTTATCTATCACGCCCGAATACCATTGATCTCGATACTTTTAATAACGTCCAGATAGATTGAGTTATCTAGATGGCAGTAGTGGGGAAGTATCACGGCCTTTTATCGAGGAACTCATTTAATCAAACGTGTTGGATATCTCGAAAACGCAGACTTATTAACAGGAAAAAAAATCACTTTATTATATAGTCAAATTCGAGATAATTATCTGGCTGTCTGGGGGCAGTAATTTGCCACCATACTGCCCCCTCTCTTAATGCTTCGAATATCATGGGTAGTGGGGGGAATATGACTGGCTACTATGTCTACTATGTCTAGACTTTGGCTCAAGCATGATGGCATACTTTTGTTTCAGTTTGTTGGCGTGACTTCAAGTTTGTTGTTGACATGAGGATCACATTATGGGAACAGACTGACGTCACATTGCTGAAACATACATACAATGTTGTAGTGATAATTGGACGTTTTTTTTAAAAATTGTTGGGACCACCTAGAAAATGGATAACTTTGATATCATTGGAAAGTATAAACCCTCTCCATGAAGGATCAGTTGAAATTACTTGCGCAAAGTGGTACGATTTTTGGCAGTCAACGGTTAAAATACATGACCCTCATAAAACAAAATAAATATTGTTTTAAATATAAATCACCAAAGAGATGAATGAACAAACTCTAAAGCAATCTTTTGCAACAAATGTTAAGGTATTTTGTGTTCAACTTTCAATAGAATTTTTTTTCCATATATGTCACTTATGTTTGGAAACAGACACGATAAATGGATTCATAAAGGGAGATAATAAAATCAAAAAATGATCAAACATATGCAGCTTCGCTTTTATCGTAAACCACTGGTGGATTGATATCCAATGAAGTAGTAAGCCTTACTGATTACAATCTGCATCTAACATGTGTTTTAAAATACATTAATTTAAAGAAATCATTTCTAAAACGAGTTATGGTGAAACCAAAACACACCTGGAAATCAGTTTTATGAAGATTTATTATGTTTCTAAATTTAATATTTGTTGTTTGCGTTTAACAAGTTTGAATTTAACTATGTTGTATTATATGCGTTATGAATTGCCTACATTAAGCTTTAAGATGGATATCAGTGTATTGAACTATTTAATATTTTAACTCACACACAAATATGTGTATGATTTTGAATACGTATTGTAAGAAAAATCAAACACTTTAAAAAAAAACGTATTAACACATTTTTATTTTAAAGCAAACGAGATACATAAAGATAAAGTATTAGTTACAATTTGATTGTATTAGCATGTTTAAGGTTTCACTTAAAATATATCTGTGTATCATACACATAGTATAATCCATATTTGATACACTCTGTATTAATTTCTTGTTTATGCATATATACCGTTTATATACCAACACGTATGACATTTGTTGATGTGTTTTAATTTGCCTTATACTCACTTATCTTCTATTAATTCCAAATAAAAAGCACTTTTAATTATTATCTCATCTGTAATCTATATCTTCATTATATCCAACATGGTTGTCAAGAAAACAACCATTGCTATTTGTCTTTTTGTTAAATGAAGTTCTACGTATATCCATGGCTTGTGCATATGTTATCCATTCCTTTCGTTAACATCTACTTAACATTATATTGTCGAATGTGGTGACCAAGTGGATAAACATGTTCAACTCTGAATCCGGATATCACGGGTCTGAGACTCACTGGTAGCCTCGTCCGTCGGACGGGAGTCTTAACTGGGTTATCCTTATATCAGAGTCTATCTTTCGAGCACTTTAATGAACCATAGGAATATATTCGATAGTAAGCGTAATACACATTTCCTAAACTGTTCCAATGCGATACCAAGGTGTCAACCCTTTTATATGTATAGTGTCACATACTTTTCTTCTATATATCCTTGTAATTGTTGTTTGTTTCAAATTTGTGAATTATCTGTTCGACTTTTATACCTTCTTTTGAGGTTAAGTTCACTTTTATACTTATGATGTGTGAACTATATCTTTGTGCGTATGTTTCCACTAATGGCAACTTTTTACAGTATACAGGAATACATATTACATCTTCCATTGTGATTTTAATCTTTTGCATTGCTAAAGTGTTATGTTTTGTTCTTAAGTTACATTTCCACTTCACTATGCATGACAATGTTAAGTTATCTTTGATATTTTCCTACTACGATAGCATCATTGTACTGGGCTTGGGTTAGCTTTGTTCGTCTGATTTACACTTACAACGCTCAACTAGAGCCAGTCGATGGAAGCCATCACAAAACATCCTTATTTTCGATATCACAATGATACCTCAAGTCCAGACCTTGACCTTGATGGTTAAGATCAAATTTCAGAAATGCATTGACATCCTCTCATCCTCAACACGCTTCATACTCAGTTTCAGCTTATTACCTTGAATGGTCTAGAAGGATTTCCGTGCAAAAGCCATTTTCAGGCAAAACACTAAGTCCTGCCCTTGACCATGATGATGAAGATCAAATGTCAGACCTTTAGTGACAATCTCATCTTCAACAAGCTTCCCATAACGTTTCAGCTTCTTACCTCAAATGGTCTGGAAGGAGTTTCGTCCAAATGTGTTTTTTTCAAGAAACAAATGAGTTGTGAACTTAGACGGTCAAGGTCAATAACTACTGATGGAAGCAACAAACACAAACAAGAGATACAGATAGCAGACTCGGTTTTATTGATTCTGTTCATGAGAGGTAATGTAAAGTGCAACACCTCTCACGCCTCCTAACACTGATTTAAGCGATTTTCCACTTTAAAGTCACAAAGATTGGGCTTGATGATCCCAAAGGATCAGTAAGTAATAACACTACTAATGTGTAGTCTTTTTACGGCCGCCACACTAAAAGTACTAAATAAATGCTAGTGTCAATGTCAATAAATACTGAACATGGGATCTCTTGGAAGCAAGAATCATAAACAAGAGATACAAGTAGCAGACTTATCTTATTGAATGCTACTTTCCCTGTCCGATCTTTTTATATTTCTTTATCTTAAATGAAAACCTTTTGACCTAATCAAAATTTCTGTAAAGACGGATTTTTAATATCTCGAACCGTTCAGGAGTAGTTCCATCCACAAGGTCGTGACAGACGGGCTGACAGAGTGACAGACGGACTGCTTCAAAAACAATATATCCGATTTCTTCCAAAAAATGCGGTTATCATGAATGACATGTTGTTTCTTATGCAAACGTATGAAGCTGTGGAACATGACCGTTTACAGCTGCAAATGCATGATGCTTTACGAGAAGATCTGATGCCATTTCTCCCAAAAAATACGTCTGTTTCATTCCGTTATCACTCATTTCTCATCTCTGTCTAACAAGGAACTCAGGTTCTTGTTTTGAATTATCGGCATTCATCCTTAGTGTTGCTGGAGTCGATGCAGGTCCTACAGGGAGCTTAAAATTGCATTCACATCATGGTGGAAGCTTTGCTAAACAGATAAATTTTAATCCGACAACTTCATTCATAGTTTATCTAAACTATGGTGAAACACTGCGCACAGTGTCCCTTTGGGTCTTACGAAAATGGCTGCTAAAGACCTGTTTCAAAAGCCCTGTCATAGCCTGAGTCATCCTTAATTGCTATTCTATTTTTGAAGCTAGAAGCACTATTTACCTTCATCACCTTGATAATTGTTTTATTTCCAATTACATAAAATGATCACACAGAGTCGCAACCGGTCAGTCAAGAACTGTAGGAAAAAAAGCACGTTTAGAGTCACAAATAGTGGTTTGTTGCTCCAGGTACCGATAAATGTTCCATTTTCGCAGTGTCGAAAGGTAAACTGGCCTCGTAAAAAACAATGTTTCACATGTTTTCTATTATATCTACGAGCATTTCCAAAGGTATACAGGTAACTATATGCGTAGTTAGAATGTTTTATGCTGACGAAATAAAGCAGCATACTTGCCTGCGTCGCGAGATGTAATATCCAATCACCCGATCTTTCCGTCCTAATGCTGGTTAAAATCAACTGTTTCCAGAAACATAATTAAGAACTTGAATGTTGCCGACTTTGAAAAACCGTAAGCACCAAGTTCTGAGATGTCCTGTGCGATATTACCTGATATGGCAATTTCAATTGCGTGGAGTCATCTGCTGAATCAATGGATGCTTTATCTGAACCATTATAAAGTGTTTCTCTAATCTGTCAAAACGTGTCAAAAAACAAAAAAGACAAAATAACGACACAAGAAGCACCGTCATTAGCGCTTCATATGTTGGTGTTAGCCCAAGAGCACATCTGTGGTACTCTTTCCAGCCAACATACTCTCAACTGTAGAAGAAGCATATACATTAGAGTATGTAAGCAAATCTATTAGCCTAGAGTCACCTTATACCCTTCCTATCTGTTAGTCAAACACAATGTGAATGGAATTCTGTGGACTTAGACCTGAGTTCACTTGCTGTGCAACTGCATCAATTGCTGGTCCATCGTCTGAATATGTTTGTCTTTGCCTGACAATACTTGATAGACGTGTATAGGGTGGACATATCTGTTGGACTTGTATAGATATATGATGGGAGCATACAATGCAAGGAACTGGAAAAAAGGCCAACAATATATATTTTGATCAGACGTCATATCAACAACTGCAGTGTTGAACATGTTTCGGCAAGGCATAGACCTCAGGAAAACTCACGTGAAGTATTTGAAATTATTTTCAAAATTAATTACTAAAGCGAAAAGTATCTTGGTGAGACTGGTCTTGTAGTAGACGTTTAAAAGGTAATTGTAGTTATTAATACATGTATAGCTTATTTTCATGCGAAATTTTACTTAACTGTTCCTTATTTCTTGGAATTAAAATAGAGGTACTGTCGTCACCATCTTTCGTTTGAAAGCACACACTTGATAACGAGTGAAATGTATCTACTATTGTCATCTACTGTTTGCTATAACAGGCACAGAAACGGAATTAATTCATAAGATTGATTAGCTTCTTTGAGCCAAAGTCTTATACCTAATTTTCGGTGGTAGACTGTATCCTGTCGAAGAAAGGCAACCTTCCAAAAACTATATCAAAGAAAAGCAACCTTCCAAAAACTATATTTGTCTTCGCAAGTGAAATGGATTCTCACTAGTGAAGAAGAATCCACCATTGGTAATGGACATACTTTTTTAACTATTTTACATGCAGGTATAAGGCAAGAACAATACACAATCAATTAGTACTTTGAATTGCGGGAAAAAAAGTGCGAGTTGTGAACATCGCAAGTGATCGGCTGTGCATAGTACATTCTTAAACCTATATAATTATACAACCGTCTTGATCGCAGCAAAAAAAGAGTAGTAAAGTATCTTTCCAACATTAAAATCAGAGTGGTTCATGTATGTATTGTACAGAATAATGAATAAAGCTAATTAAAAAGTGAATAATTTATATATTTATTAAGAAACTAATAAGATTAGTACAACGCCATCGATTAATTATCTCCCTTTATATACAGTTTAAAATCATTTTGGATAACCATACATATTTTAAAATATGTGTGTGATATTTGAAATCATGTATAGTATCAATATATTGTATAATATAACAGTAACTTTAAAGCAACAACAAAAGACTTTCATATGATTAGTAGCATACATGTTTAAGCATTAAAATATAAAAATCGGAGTAGGAAAAGTTTTGTCATAATTTGAGAAAGTTTATGCGTTTTATATTATTTCTTTTGTAGTAAATCTGTTCTTACATATTTTATTACATTTTTTATTAAACTAAAATGAATTGATTAATTAATTTCACGTGAACATGTGAACAAAATATAATTGTCCTATTTTAAAAAAAAAATCGATATTTTTAAGTATAGTATTATTCCTTATATTTAAGAAATAATTTTTAGTTAAACATAAAATACAGCATACACAGTTATTTTAAATACGTAGGAAGATGTTTATGTACATTTGTTATCGAAAAATGAGCTATCATTTCTCTGAAACTTATAATTTTAGTCGGTAGCTAATATTTTGCTGAAATTTGTTATTTATGGGTTGTGGTGTTCAGGCGCCATTTTAAAAAAAGTGTACCACTTTGTGCAAGTAATTTTGGTGGGATCGTTTAGTACACATAATTACCTTTAATTTGATGTATAATAAGCCCATTTTCTAGCTGGTCCCAGCTAACTCCTTAACTAAGCGACTTTTTCGAATATTGTCACTACAACACAAGGAGTATTTCGGAAATCGCCATACACGATTAATATAAAATATATTGTTGTCTCTGTTTGACTGAGACCGACTTCAGTCTCTGTTTGATTGAGACCGATTGTATTCTCTGTCTGACTGAGACTGATTGCAGTCTCTGTTTGCAGTCTCTGTGTGAGACCGACTGCAGTCTCGGTTTGACTGAGACCGATTGTAGTCTCTGTCTGATAGAGACCGATTGTAGTCTCTGTCTGATTGAGATCGTTTGTAGTCTCTTTCTGATTGAGATCGATTGTAGTCTCTGTTTGATTAAGACAGATTGTAGTCTCTGTTTGATTGAGATCGATTGTAGTCTCTGTCTGATTGAGACCTATTGTAGTCTCTGTTTGACTGAGACCGATTGTAGTCTCGGTTTGATTGATACCAATTGGAATCTCTGTCTGATTGAGACCGATTGTAGTCTCTGTTTGATTGAGACCGATTTCTGTGTGATTGAGACCAACTGTAGTCTCTGTTTGACTGAGACCGACTTCAGTCTCTGTTTGATTGAGACCGATTGTAGTATCGGTTTGATTGAGACCGATTGTAGTCTATGTCTGATTGATACCGATTGTAGTTACGGTTTGATTGAGACCGATTGCAGTCTCTGTTTGACTGAGACCGACTGTAGTCTCGGTTTGATTGAGGCCGATTGTAGTTTCGGTTTGATTGAGCCCGATTATAGTCTCTTGTTTGATTGTGATCGACTGTAGTCTCTGTTTGAGTGAGACCGATTGTAGTTAGTGTTATGATTGAGACCGATTGTAATCTCTGTTTGATTGAGACCGATTGCAGTATCGGTTTGACTGAGGCCGATTGTAGTCTCGGTTTGATTGAGACCGATTGCAGTCTCTGATAGAGACCGAGTGTAGTCTCTGTTTGATTGAGACCGATTGTAGTCTCGGTTTGATTGAGACCGATTGTAGTCTCTGTCTGATTGAGACCGATTGTAGTCTCGGTTTGATTGAGACCGATTGTAGTCCCTGTCTGATTGAGACCGATTGACGTCTCTGTTTGATTGAGACCGATTACAGTCTCTGTTTGATTCTGACCGATTGCAGTCTCTGTCTGATTCAGACCGATTGTAGTCTCTGTTTGACTGAGACCGATTGTAGTCACGGTTTGATTGGGAATGATTGTAATCTCTGTCTGATTGAGACCGATTGTAGTCTCGGTTTGACTGAGACCGATTGTAGTCTCTGTCTGATAGATACCGATTGTAATCTCGGTTTGATTGAGACCGGTTGTAATCTCTGTCAGATTGAGACCGATTGTAGTGTCGGTTTGATTGAGATCGATTGTATTCACTGTCTGATTGAGATCGATTGTATTCTTTCTGACTGGTAGTCTCTGTCTGATTGAGACCGATTGTAGTCTCGGTTTGATTGAGACCGATTGCAGTCTCGGTTTTATTGAGACCGATTGTAGTCTCTGTCGTATTGAGGCCGATTGTAGTCTCCGTCTGATTGAGGCTGATTGCAGTCTCGGTTTGATTGAGACCGATTGTAGTCTCGGTAGTTTCGGTTTGATTGAGACCGACTGTAGTCTCGGTTTGATAGAGCCTGATTCACTGTCTAGATCGAAACACGGTGTCGCGTTTTTTTAGTTTTGACAAGATGGCGGACGAGCACGTTTGTCAAAGGTAGTTGTCGTTTAAATGTACCTGTGTTTCCTGTAGTTGGTACTTAATTACCATTTTAGCTCGACCAGTGTGTTGTGCAGGGATGCTTAACAAATGTTCCGTGGGTCACTTGCAAATATGATGCCCTTGCTTAGTAAACGATAATTGAAATATCTGTCGAGTACTACTTATTCAGTTCGTTCTTGTTGGAAACAATAACAATCCTCAGGGCAAAAAAATGGATTGCTGTAGTTTGAATTTAAATACACTGCTTGATGTGTCCTTCAATTGGTGCAATGGTGTATTGGTTGTGTGGATACCAGGGGCGGATCCAGGATTTCAGCTTAGGGTGGGGCGTAAGATTTTGGTAAATTTTCGAGTCCGTTTCTAGCCTCATAAAACGGTTGCGGTAGTGCATTGATAGGGTAAAAAAGTCCGTTTTCAAATAAAAGGAATTATCAGTGTGTTAATTAAACCACTCATTAGCCATTATGCGTCGAGCGAGCGAAGCGAGCAAAAAAAAAAATTATACTGAGGGCGTGCATCGAAATTGTTTGATATTTTATCTACAGTAACATGGACATACATGTATGAATAAAAAAAAGTCCGTTTTCAAATAAAAGGATTTAACAATGTGTTAATTAAACCACTCATTAGTCATTATGCGTAGAGCGAGCGAAGCGAGCGAGACATTTTTTTATACTGAGGGCGTGCATCGAAATTGTTTGATATTTTATCTACAGTAACATGAACATACATGTATGAATAAAAAAGTCCGTTTTAAAATAAAAGGTTTTAACAATTTGTTAATTAAACCACTCATTAGCCATTATGCGTCAAGCGAGCGAAAAAAATATATACTGAGGGCGTGCATCGAAAATGTTTGATATTTTATCTACAGTAACATGGACATGTATGAATAAAAAAAGTCAGTTTTCAAATAAAAGGATTTAACAATGTGTTAATTAAACCACTCATTAGTCATTATGCGTAGAGCGAGCGAAGCGAGCGAGAAATTTTTTAATACTGAGGGCGTGCATCGAAATTGTTTGATATTATATCTACAGTAACATGGACATACATGTATGATCCGGAATTTTTAGGGGGGCGCGCGCCCTGGATCCGCTAGTGGATACTGCTTTGAGATGGCAAATCGTCTGGTTGTAAGCAGGATACCATGGGTGAGGATGTCTCTAGAGTTTTACATAAGTTATATATCAGGAAAAACAAGAGCTACTGAGTAGTTTTTGTCCGCTAGACCGACTGGATATCAAGTCAACTCTAGACCGACTGGATATCAAGCCAAATTATATTCGATATTGACACGTATTTATTGTGAGTAAATAATCAGGCCATTTATTTTTACTACAATGTTGAGTCGTTTAAGGCATGTTCTACACGTTTTAAGCGCTTTTAAACACTTCCAATTGGAAAGCCATTTTATTCAGAAAATGTAATCAAACAATGCTTCAGGTGAACAGGTAACGTTTTCCGACTCTTGATCGATATTACAAAATGTCATGTTCGTTTGGACGTTCTGAAATGTAATGGTTTATTTGTGTAAATTATGTATCACATATTTAAGTGCAAACAAATGGTTCCAAAACAGGCAATGTGAAAGCAATATATAGATCACATGAAGCTGGGGACTGGGGACCTGTCCAACTCATGATCATTTTACCGTACTGTTAAACGCGATTTGTTTCAATCAAACATATTCAGTTACCATTTACATTGTTTACAATGGTGTCTGTCATTGTGTGATGTACATTATGAATGGTGTTAAGCATTGATTTTTCATAAATATCAGTTAAAATATATACGATAGCTGGCATGTTGACGTATATACGATAGCTGGCATGTTGAAGTATATACCATAGCTGGCATGTTGACGTATATACGATAGCTGGCATGTTGAAGTATATACCATAGCTGGCATGTTGAAGTATATACCATAGCTGGCATGTTGACGTATATACCATAGCTGGCATGTTGAAGTATATACCATAGCTGGCATGTTGAAGTATATACCATAGCTGGCATGTTGACGTATATACGATAGCTGGCATGTTGAAGTATATACCATAGCTGGCATGTTGACGTATATACGATAGCTGGCATGTTGACGTATATACGATAGCTGGCATGTTGAAGTATATACGATAGCTGGCATGTTGAAGTATATACGATAGCTGGCATGTTGACGTATATACCATAGCTGGCATGTTGAAGTATATACGATAGCTGGCATGTTGACGTATATACGATAGCTGGCATGTTGAAGTATATACGATAGCTGGCATGTTGACGTATATACGATAGCTGGCATGTTGAAGTATACACGATAGCCGGCATGTTGAAGTTTATATGATAGCTGGCATGTTGAAGTATATACGATAGCCGGCATGTTGAAGTATATACGATAGCTGGCATGTTGAAGTATATACGATAGCTGGCATGTTAACGTATATACGATAGCTGGCATGTTGAAGTATACACGATAGCCGGCATGTTGAAGTTTATATGATAGCTGGCATGTTGAAGTATATACGATAGCCGGCATGTTGAAGTATACACGATAGCTGGCATGTTGAAGTATACACGATAGCCGGCATGTTGAAGTTTATATGATAGCTGGCATGTTGAAGTATATACGATAGCCGGCATGTTGACGTATATACGATAGCTGGCATGTTGAAGTATATACCATAGCTGGCATGTTGAAGTATATACGATAGCCGGCATGTTGACGTATATACGATAGCTGGCATGTTGAAGTATATACCATAGCTGGCATGTTAACGTATATACGATAGCTGGCATGTTGAAGTTTATATGATAGCTGGCATGTTGAAGTATACACGATAGCTGGCATGTTGAAGTATATACGATAGCTGGCATGTTGAAGTATATACGATAGCTGGCATGTTGAAGTATATACGATACCTGGCATGTTGACATATATACCATAGCTGGCATGTTGAAGTATATACGATAGCTGGCATGTTGAAGTATATACGATAGCTGGCATGTTGACGTATATACCATAGCTGGCATGTTGAAGTATATACGATAGCTGGCATGTTGACGTATACAAGATAGCTGGCATGTTGAAGTATATACGATAGCTGGCATGTTGAAGTATATACGATAGCTGGCATGTTGAAGTATACACGATAGCTGGCATGTTGAAGTTTATACGATAGCTGGCATGTTGAAGTATACACGATAGCTGGCATGTTGAAGTATATACGATAGCTGGCATGTTGAAGTATACACGATAGCTGGCATGTTGAAGTATACACGATAGCTGGCATGTTGAAGTATATACAATAGCTGGCATGTTGACGTATATACGATAGCTGGCATGTTGACGTATATACGATAGCTGGCATGTTGACGTATATACGATAGCTGGCATGTTGACGTATATACGATAGCTGGCATGTTGATGTATAGACGATAGCCGGCATGTTAAAATATACACGATAGCTGGCATGTTGAAGTATATACCATAGCTGGCATGTTGAAGTATATACCATAGCTGGCATGTTAAAGTATAAACGATAGCTGGCATGTTGAAGTATACACGATAGCCGGCATGTTGAAGTATAGACGATAGCCGCACGATAGCTGGCATGTTGAAGTATATACCATAGCTGGCATGTTGAAGTATATACCATAGCTGGCATGTTAAAGTATACACGATAGCTGGCATGTTGAAGTATATACCATAGCTGGCATGTTGAAGTATATACCATAGCTGGCATGTTAAAGTATACACGATAGCTGGCATGTTGAAGTATACACGATAGCCGGCATGTTGAAGTATATACGATAGCTGGCATGTTGAAGTATATACGACAGCTGGCATGTCAGTGTTAAAGAGGCTTGCCTTCAGAACTGACCCAGAAAATCAATAAGATATAAAACCTAGTTTGGGAATAGATATACATGACACATTCATGGATAAAGTAACAGACATAAATACTGGAAAGGGGATCCTGGATAAAGTTACAGACATAAATACTGGAAAGGGGATCCTGGATAAAGTAACAGACATAAATACTGGAAAGGGGATCCTTTTTAAGGAAAAAACACGAACGAGAGAGAATAGCATCATACTATGTTTTGTTTAGTCTGTTTGTGAGAGGTCATATAAAGTGCAACACATCGAACGCTAACTAACACCAGCTTGAGCGGTATTCTACTTTTAAGCATCGCGTACTGGGCACGATGTATGACAGTCTGTCTCAGAAAAGGTAAACAATTAAAAGAATATTCAAAATTAAAAGTAAATGAAAAATCATAATGAAAATAGTTTTGTTTTGATACATTGAAGCCTGTGCCTAGACTAAAGACCCATGCCGCCTAATACAAAGTTACGCATTTTGACTTCGAAAATATCTTCGCGTTCAACAGAACGAGGTCCGTTTGAAATATAAGCAGTAGTGTTAACACACGTTTAACTCAAGTCCAATCTTTGTGGCTTTTAAGTAGAATATCACTTAAGCCAGAGCTGAGACGTGAGAGGTGTTGCATCTCTTATTACCACTCATGAACAGACTCAATAAAACCAAGTCTGCTACTTTTCTCTCTTTGTTGTGTTTTGTGTGTGTTTGTTGCTTCCAAGGGATCCGTTTTTCAATATTTATTTCTAGAACATGATGAACATTAAAAATATCGTCCGTGTTATACTTGACCTTGCGTTCAATAATTGTGTTTGATTACACGTAACATGTTGCTTTATATGCAGGTTCGCCGACAACGTTTACATTCTTGTTTACGAAAGTGGCTAATTCACTAAATTTCTCCGAAATCGTATTGATATACGCCAAAAATAGTATTTTCATAATCTTCGAAGAGACCTAACAATAACAAGGTTTTGCATTTCCATTATAATTTCTGGTCGCAGTATTGGTAATTTTGTATAAAATGTACTAGTTTAATAGTCTATAATATATATATATTTACAATGTGGGACCTACTTTTGCGTTGATATATATATGCCAGTAGATGTGACTAGGCACTTAATTTTCACAACGAAAAACTCAATATCGTACTTTTCTACTTCATGCGGAAAATTGTATACAACTTTTGACATAAAAAGGTAGTTATATTAATTGTTCATATATTAGGCTGTAAGCTAATGAGGTGAATCCTCCGGGGGTTAATTGTTAAATCCTAATTTTACGTAAACCAATTATGTATACTGAAGGGATAAAGAAACGCAGGGTAAACTTTGAAGATGATTCTAGGTAAGATGTCGAGTATACTGTTCAATATTTTTAAGTAAGAATGAAGATTAATGCAAGCAGAACAAACTTCAAAAACAATGATTTTGTCTGGTAAGTGATTTTGGAGTAATTGAAGGGAATTGAAGGGGACCCCCTGTAATCTGAAATCGAAATGGACTGATTGTGGGAACTGGCTCGTCAATACCGGGTATGTCCCCCGTTCGCTCTCTCCACAGCCCTGATTCTCCTAGGCATGGAGTTCATGAGTGAGTTTATCCTCCTCATTGGGATGTTGGCCTACTCTTCCAAGAGGGCTGCTCTCAGTTGGGCCAGAGTAGCAGGGGGAGGCTGGCGTCTTCGAACCCGTCTATCCAGTTGGTCCCACAAATGCTCAATAGGGGATAGGTCGGGGCTGTATGGCGGCCAATCCAGTGGGTGGACGTTGTTGTTAGCGAGAAAGTCGCGACAGATCCTCGCTACATGGGGCCGTGCATTATCCTGCTGTAATGTGAGGTTGTTTTGCTGCAATAAGGGGACAACATGGGGTGGGAGGATCTCATCCCTATACCTAGCGGCATTTAAATTGCCCGCTACCACAACCAGTGGTGATTTAACCCCATGTGAGATTCCTCCCCACATCATAACGGATCCACCCCCAAACCTATCCCTCTCTACAACGCAAGAGTCAGCAAAACGTTCTCCACGACGTCGGTATACACGACGTCGACCATCTGCTCGAAACAGGGAGAACCGGGACTCATCAGTAAAGAAGACCCGCCTCCACTGCCTCAATGTAGGACCAATTGGATAAACGGGTTCGACGACGGCAGCCTCCCCCTGCTACTCTGGCCCAACTGAGAGCAGCCCTCTTGGAAGAGTGGGCCAACATCCCAATGAGGAGGATAAACTCACTCATGAACTCCATGCCTAGGAGAATCAGGGCTGTGGAGAGAGCGAATGGGGGACATACCCGGTATTGACGAGCCAGTTCACACAGTCCATTTCGATTTCAGATTACAGGGAGTCCCCTTCAATTCCCTTTAATAATTACTCCTAAATCACTTACCAGACACAAATCATTGTTTTTGAAGTTTGTTCTGCATGCATTAATCTTCATTCTTACTTAAAAATATTGAACATTATACTCGACATCTTACCTAGAATCATCTTCAAAGTTTACCCTGCGTTTCTTTATCCCTTCAGTATATGTAGTATTGTGCAGCCATCTGAGAGTGGGGGCGTTAGTGTTGTGTAATACAGGGTGTATAATAAAAAACAGTTATTTTTTACCGCACTTTGAAAACTTAAAAGGTATTGAAAAAAAGGATTTGTGTTGTAAATTTTCTTCATTAATCATGCTTTTTATAATATAAACTTCCGTTTCACTTCATGTGTATACCTTGGATACCTGTGTTATTAAACCTACGTTACCGTAATATACGTTACCTTGTTAAATGAAATTTTTGACTTAGGAAAATAAGAAAATTAAAGATTTTATATCCGTATAGATCCGTATATACAAACCGTATAGATAACACAGATAAGATTTTATAATTTATTTGCGTCTCATTGCTTAAAGAGGCACTACCTATATCTACGCGATTTTTAATGTAAAATATTAAAAACTCAATATTACTGCATTTATATGTATGCAAAGCTATTTTATGAGTATTCTAAGAAGCAACAAGGTTCGTATTCCAGTTCTGTAAATTATTAATTATGATCAAAACAATATCTTGAATAAAATGCTGCCCAGCCATTTATTCCTGCCGGAGAACTACGAGTTTTTACGATTTTATCGGACATGCGCAATGCCATTCAGTTGAACGAAAACAAACTTCTCGGGGCAGTTCCGATAGTAAACGAATCGATCGGAACTCGTCGCCAATCCGACGAGGCAGTTCCGATTGTAAACGAATAAGATCGGAAAATCTCCGTAATCGGCTTGTCTAAAACAATTACGAATACAATTTCAAAAATCCGATCTTTTCTATCCTGTTTTCCCCCAGCAAAATGCATATTACATGGGGTGAAATTATTGCCGTTTATCTTTTTCATAGTCCTCTTTACAATTAAGTAAAGTTGATATCAATTGGTGGACAAAAATATATAGGTAGAGCATCTTTAAAATCAAATATACATACATAAATACATGTATATACATCAATTCATAAAAAAACATGAATTGAACACCATTCTAAAAGAATTATAGAAGACGATATTATTGCACATTACCATATAACATTCAATAATTTATATCAAAGCATACTAATCGTTTTGGCTTGTACATGAGTTGCTAATAATACCTTTAAAGTGATAAGAATTGGATAGCTATTATTAATCGACCTTATGAGTAGCATATATGATACTCAAAGTTTAAAATGCCATTAAAATGAGTTTAGGTAAACTGTGAAATTTGTAAATAAGCAACCGGAGAAAACTCCCCTTAAAAGCGCAAATAAAGAAACACTAAAACATCCGTTATCACATTAGGTCAGATATGTTATCACATTAGGTCAGATATGTTATCACATTAGGTCAGATATGTTATCACATTAGGTCAGATATGTTATTTGTTTAAAAAGAAGATACAAAATGAAAAAGTTAAAGGGAATACACAGTCGGTTAAAAATGAGTGGTTTGAAGAATCTTGTCTTGAAAAACGAAATAGATTTCATTATTGTTTAAATAAATTTAGAAATGCTAAAACTGATGAAAATAGAGCTATATTAGTTAAATCTCGTTCTGAATACAAATTACTGATGCACAAATGTCGTAGAAAACATATCAATGAACAAACTAAAAAGTTAGACTCATGCATACATAAAAATGCAAAATTATACTGGAACATGTTAAAGGAAGCTTCTCATGTACCGAGCCCAAATATAACACTGTCTTCATTTGAACAATATATTAAATCCGTTAACTATCCGGATGATCACTTCTTCAATCCGGATGATGATGTACTTTATTTTAATGAACGATTTGTTAATTATGGTGAATTTATTCAAACTATGTTCAATGAATTAGATGAGGATATCAGAGATGATGAAATAGTAAAGGCGGTTAAGCAAGAGCCCTGAACCTGACTATTTGTTAAACTATTTATTAATGGCATGGACATCTCATTACCGTATGTGTCAACTTTATTCAATACTATTTTAAAAACAGGTATTTTCCGCGAGTCTTGGTTGAAGGTTTTATAATCCCACTACATAAAACGCGTTCTATTCATAGTACTGATAACTATACCGTATTATCTTATTGAATATACTAGGCAAGTTATTTACTCGCGTTTTAAAAAATAGATTAAATAATTGGGCAGAACAACGTATATACTGAGGCACAAGCAGGATTAAGAAGTGGCACGAGCACAACTGATTATATTTTTGTTTTACATGGTTTAATTACACTCATGATTAATGTAGGAAAGAAAATGTACTGCAGTTTTATAGATTTTAGTAAAGCTTTTGTATTTTATAGAAAGAAATAGCTTGGTGTGCGTCAAGAAGAATGTTTGGCCTTTCTTTTTTGTATGTTTTTAAATGATATAGAAGAACATTTTATGTTAAGTGGATTTGATGTCATTGATATGTATATGACGAAACCTTTCATTTTGCTTTACGGTGATGATATAGTTATATTTTCTGAAACACCTGAAGGTCTTCAAAAGGGTCTTGATATATTAAGTGTATTGTTAGAGATGGAAACTAAAAGTTAATGTTAATAAAACCAAAGTAATTATTTTTAGAAAAGAGGGAATATTACCTAGATATTACAATTTTGTTTTTAATGGTGTGAATCTAGAAATAGTCAAAACGTTTTCATACCTTGGCATAGTTTTTTTTCACAAGGTGGATCTTTTAGCGAAACACAAATGACCTTAGCTGGTAAAGTACAGAAGGCTATTTTTTAAACTAAACAAACTTCTGATGACAGTCAGATATCTCGATCAAACATAGACTAGAGCTTTTTTACAATCTTATTTTACCTATATTAACTTATTCTTGTGAAGTTTGGGGCTTTCATATTTCTAAGAATATTGAAAGTATTCATACATTATATTGTAAACGTATTTTACGAAGTAAACGTTCTACACAACATGCTTTTGCGTACGTTGTCCTGGGTAGATTGAGTTTGACAAGCATCAGATATTATAGAATAATCAAATATTGTTTTAAAATTGTACAAAGTAATAATACTAAGTACTGTAAATGTATATATAACATGTTAATGTATGATAGCGAACAATACCCAAATAAAGTGACATGGGTCACTCTCGTCCATAAGCTGTTGTTCTCAATGGGTTTTAAATATGTATGGCTCGCTCAAGGTGTAGGTAATGTTGAAACTTTCCTCTATATTATTAAGCAACGCCTTTATGATAATGATTTTCAGCTTTGGCATGAACGTATAGAAAATTCATCCAGAGCGTTGTTTTTCAGAGAAATAGTATAGTTTACCTACCAGTTCTTTCTTCAATGTGTAAATATTCCAAAATTTAGAATTGCAATGACTATGTTAATTGTTTCATCGCATAGTCTAAATATTGAATCAGGTTGATGGCACAAACCACATAGTATCCCCCTTGACGAAAGAAAATATATTACGTGTAATAAGCTCTTTATTTAGAGACATACGTAAACTACACATAAAAGGGTATTTCTGGACAAGACCAAGTATGAGGTATTTAGTAGCGAAAATGAAAATGGCATCAGAAATTTAAGTATGTATATCTTCAAATGTTTAGAAGTAAAGAAGCAGATTATTTGACCATATACTGAACATCGTCTTAATCCATATTTGACATCCAATTAATGTAACTTTGTCTTATATTTTGTTATCATATATGCATCTTATTTAAGTCGAATATAATTGTAAATATGTTGGTAATTACATTTTCAACTTTAAAGTGTTATGACTACAGTTGTTTTTATTGAGTCGCCATGCGTGAGCATGACTGACTCTTTGGAGTCATGTATACTGTCATTTCTGATGTTGGAGTTTTTGGTTGAGGAGCTTTACACAGTTCGAGAATGATGCCTCAAGTACAACTTAATTTGATAAGGTGACTGACATGAACGTTATGAATACCGAATAATATAACTACTGATTGTGAAATAATGAAATAATTGTAATTGTATACAGTATAAACGTGTCTTTTTTTGTAAATGTACTAAAATACTATGCGCAGTAATACACCAGTTTTTGGACGAGGAGCTTTACGCACTTCGAGAATGCACTTCGAGAATGTAGTTCCTTTAACTGCCTCAAGTATAACTTAATTTGATAAGTGACTGACATGAACGTTATATATACCGAATAATATGACTACTGATTGTGAATAATTGTAATTGTATACAGTATATACGTGTCTTTTGTGCAAATGTACTGAAATACACGCATAAATATTTTATGAAAGGAAAGTTTCAATAGCGTAGTTACCCGGATGTCGAACATCTCATTAATATTAATTCATTTCATTCGATAGTGCAGCAGAAACTCGATAATTATCCATTCATTCAGAACCATTAATTTGAAAATGTACAATCATTGACGAAAAATAAGCAATCATTTAACACATTTTCCGCCCCAATTTCTAAACCAGGAAGCTAAACATGCCGCTCGTGCGTGGCCTACAGCGTGACCTAGATAATGAGCTTTACCGTCAAATTGGGAACTAAATGTCCGTAAAATTGTAGTTATTGTGCCTAGTACTTTGAGAAATAGTATAGCATCTACTACAAATAAATACACAAGTTGGTGAAAATAATTTGTCAAGAAGTGCTCATTTCTACTACCAATAACAACAACAACAAGGTAAACAAATCAAATAATTTAAAGGGACACACGGCAATCTTTGCATTACGCTAAAAAGAAGAAGAAAAATCCAAATGTTTTGGCATTTACCCATGAAGTGTTTATTTCCTTGCTGGAATTCAATAAACAATAATTATCTCACAGTGTATCAACAGGAAATCTATTGGAACATACACTCGAAAACCAAAACCGACGCGGTTGCAAAAAATAATTCCGTCCCAAACATTTTTCGAAAATTATAAAAAAAAATAATTCAATGTTGTGTGCCCAGATACTTCATCCCATTGGTGGAATGTTATGCAGAACAATTAAATAAAGGATGTCAGCAAGAAACCGTGCTTAAAAAAGTGTTTTTAATAAAAAACGAGGCCTTTGAACAATTATTACTTTCGTACCCAGGTCATTCGACCTTATTGTAGCTTTGCTCATCTTTTCTCTAACAAGCTTTTACCATGTTTTAGACATGAGTTAAGGGTCGTTATGCTGTAAATAAAGCGAATGCTATTGTGCTTTACTGCTCTTCACCACGTATTAAATAAGTTGAATCAATTATCAGAAGAAAATGCAATATACCAGATACTGACCATACTTCTTTGTTTGTTTACAGTTCATATATTTTTATTGATATATTTTTTACTGCTTTAATTGTTGATTAACTTTGCAATAACTTTTAACCTTTCGTTTTCTTGTAGACGGATTTATATAGCTCAACTTCTCTTTCTAATCATTTTCTTTGTTTTCCATACAACAAAATGTTTACAAACAGTATAAGCAGAGTAAGACAGATTTAAAAGAGCAGCTGAGCTTTATACCAATATCCACAAGAAAACGAGAGGTTACAAGATATTCTACAGTTAACAGTATATGTTTATCCACCAGTTATATTGATTTCTGCTTACAATTTGCATGCTCCAAGTACTCGCAATTAAAATAAAAAGTTGAACAACATAACTACATTTCTGTTTCTTTCATACCACCCTGATGTCTATAGATACAAAGACAAAATGCTTTCTTGCTGGCATAATGATGAAACACTAAATTCAGTATTTCTGTCAGGAATATATCATCTTGTCAAAATGAACAGTCTTACAATGTTCTACTTGAACATAAATCCAGAAGGCCCCGTGTGGTTTCGGGGCAAAGAATAGCACCGCTGCAGATCCCGTTGGAGGGATAGGCAGAGGAGTAGAACCCCCCCCCCCCCCCACCCCATGCTCATTAAAGGTCTTCATCATGACCCCTGCATTGTTTCAGGTGCCATCTCGCTCAAATCACTAGAGCAGTGGTAGAAAAACAATAAACGTGGCTTCAATAAATGGAGTGTCTACAATAAAATTTGCAGCAACTCTTCAGTTCTGCAGGTGAGAAGGTTCTAGGTCCATTCTCCATATTTTATCTTGATGTACATGGAGGATGAACCAGGCATGTTCATTACTGTTAGGCGCCATATAACCTTTCATGTGCTGGTGCGCCTTAAAACCCAATTCAATTCAATAAAACCAGCACGTCAATCGAACTGTTTTATTTCCTTTGAACAAATGCGCAAGTGTCTGATTTATCAACAGTATTTCCGTTATGTACGCCTGTCAGTTTATAACCTAACCATGCTTTGCTGGGTTGAACCAATACAGACACAGATTCTTCACAAGTACCTAACAACGCATGTATCAATTCAGCTCGCTTACTCCAGTACAAAAAACATCTCATGTTCTAAGCAGCAACATTTCATTTTAATACGCCACACCTGTAAATTTTAACATAGCCTTTAACCTCACCAAGAAGACAGACACTGTTCAATCTTGGCGACTCTCAGGACCTTCAGTCCTTTGATATTACACTTATTTTGAATGTTGTCATTAGTTTGAAAATATAGCTAACATAAATACAATTTACAGCCGTTAATTACCCAGGTGGCAGTGCCGTTCGGATGAAGTGAGCGCGTTCGGTATGGACTGACCAAATCACCAATCCTGTTGCATTTTTGGGGCACTACCACTTTGGGATTGTTATATTAATTATGTTCGAAATGTTTTGCAATACTTTGTAACATCGCCATATTATCACCTTCTTCGTTATTTGTATTACTTAGGAATACAAATAATATAATATTACGTTTATAACAGAATAATGTTCATGTAAATACTTCAGTAAATATGTGTATTGCTATGTCGTATGTTCTATGTATATATGCATTTGGAGGAGACAAAACGTATTGGGGTGTTCGCTTATTGAGTAATGTTCACGGTGCTGTTGTTTGTACATGTACACCAGTAGTATAGATATTAGCGGTACCAGCGCAATTTCCCCTTCGCAGGGCCACATAACCCAAGCATTCAAAATGTGTTAACTACGGTTCTTGACTCAAGCACACCTTCGTTTACAAAACGATGATATGCTTGTTGTTAAAAGCCTTTAACACATTTTAAATTGCTTGAGTAAACCTCCGCTCGGGAAAACAACGCAAATACTGCTCGCCAA
The DNA here is from genome assembly GCA_037043455.1 of Cyrtodaria siliqua. Taxonomy (NCBI): domain Eukaryota; kingdom Metazoa; phylum Mollusca; class Bivalvia; order Adapedonta; family Hiatellidae; genus Cyrtodaria; species Cyrtodaria siliqua. Next base: position 32,284 of record JAWPHD010014718.1, on the reverse strand, counting down.
TATTACCTACAAACCCATGGAAGCAAAGAAAAAGAAGTAAATATAAAGAAATGACATTCATGTCAATAACAAACGATGTAGTTATAGTAACACGTGTTAATTGCAACAAACGCAAACGTTTGTCAAGATAACGCTAACTTTTGTTACGAAAGGTCAACCTTGCTGCCGCTAGGATTTTCACTGTATACTACTAATTATACATGTTAAAAATTAAAAACAAAAAATAATTAATTGCTCATTTGACACGGCTTGTGGCTGCATACAGACGCAGTTATAGATTGTGTGGTATTATAAACACAACGTTACAGATTGCCAGTGGAATAATTGGTTGTGGTGCTGTTCTAGCATTAGTTCCAGCAATTCCTGTTTTCGTGGCTGCAGTTGGTGCAGTTCCTCCAGTTGTTGCTGTTTTAGTGAGTAAAACAAGAATAGCAGAAAAAAAGATTGTTGAAATTCTTTTATATAAATCCAAACAACTATAGGACTAGAAAATGACGATGAGGTAATCAGAATTGCCCTTTAATAAATTGTTAGAGATTCAAAAAAATGATAACTTTACAGAACCTCTGGAAATGTAAAAAAGAAATTCAAATTGAAAGGACATGATATCCAATCATAATTCTTTTTCATTTTTTTTTCCAATTCTTGTCGTATTTTTCTCTAGTAGCACTTGTTTTAATCTGTTTTACTTCTTTTTTATTTTTAATATCATAAATATTTTATGAAAATGCATTCAAATTTGATTGATCTTTTCCGACCTTCTATTTTATCTAAAATATTTACTATTTTGTAAAACAACTCTTCAAATCTTTGTCTTTCCACAGGAGATAAATTCTATTTTATCAAATGCTTTTCCAAATGATATTTTCTATGATAAATACTTTTCTTACGATTGTAATTATAATCTGTAATGAGGTCATATCCACTATGTGTCCCGCAGATCGTTAAGTGGCTATAAAAGGTAAGAGAAAAGGCAGTACAGGTGCAAGGCGGTAATCGGCTTGAGGAGCAGGACCTAGGGCGGTATCTCCAGAGATGGTGAGAAGATCGTTACGCAAGTGACGTCACATATCGTTAAGTGGCTACAAATGGTTAGAGAAGGAAGAGGCAGTACAGGTGTAAGGTGGTAGTCGGCTAGACGAACAGATATCGCAACGCCTACGGAAACAGGACTCGTTTTGTATACACTTGTATGCTTTAAGTCAGTTGGGTTAACAAAACAGCAACAAGAAAAATACACTTTGGCTAGATATGTTGGTTAAAAATATGACTACCCGGTTTAATTTTTTGCACCACTTCCTGGTGTTGTTGTAGGTAATGCAAAAATAACTTAACAATATCATTTTTCACACTAGAGTCTTCAAATGCAAGTTCACTATAAATGTTGGTGGGTGATGTATGGCTATACATTTCATTTTGTTTTTGTCGTTATTGCGAACAGTCACACTAGGACGTTTAAAATGGCTTCAAAGTAAATAATATCCTGTGTGTAATGCTACAATGTTTTGTCTACATTTTCAACCCAGTGTGTCAATTTGCATAAAAATGAAAAAACCTTTGAGTCAGTCTATGGAAAAACAATTAAAACTTGTAAATGTCAGTGAGCCACATTAGAAAAATTTGAGTATTTGACTCACGACCCGCAGGTAAATAAATCGCTGAATGCTAATCTAATATACTTCTGTCTTAAATATTAAGCAAGTAGGACGAGTTTTTGCAGGTTAAAAAACTATTTACCTCTTGTCCTGCAAAAAATAAAAGAATTTAGATACTTTTCATATGGTTTATTTTAGAGCTATTCCATTTGATCGATGAAGTTTTATTTATCCTGTGTATGTCGCACAAGGCATTTTGACCAGCGATTCATTGAAGTTTAGTTATCTGTGTTATCTGCTACACCCAGACATTCAGGCTGATGATAACTGTCTTGAAAAAGATGGTGTTCATTTATTAAATGTGGGGAACAATTTGTTTCTTAACCAGTTAGCGATTACAGAAATAAGTCATGGTCAGCTATTTTAGAAAATGCAGGAATTGGTGTATTTTCTAAATTTATCTCAAAAGACAGCTTCTGATCACTTGCTTGCTTCAGAAACTACTATATTGAAAACAATGAACAGTTACTCTTAAAAATTGTTCATCATATTCCAGAATGTTTTCAAACCTCTTGTAATATCGTCTTTACAATGATAATTATTTAAGGTATAATGGTACATGTTTTACTGTATGATAGTTGTTACCTTGTGTTTCGTTTCGACAAAAGTCATGCAATTATGGTTACGCTTTTTGTTAAAGTCAACAGACAGCTAACATTGTTAGGATGTCGTGTTGCATGTTGGGAATGCTATTATGTTTTTTCTTAGATAAATATATAAATAATTGAGATTTTCAGTACTAAACAAGAGAAAATATAATGTTCAATAGTGGTCCACACTTTGTTTTAAAACTGCATATTACTGTTATATGATTGATGCATAATCATTTATGTAATATGTTATACTACTTTAAACTGAGTATATTGTACCAGTTTGACATCTTGTGTTTCGTTTCGGCAAGTCATGCATATGGTAATACATAACAATATATATCGTTGTTTAAATAGTATTATTAAAACTCTGTACTCGCAACTAAATTGAGCCTGATAAAAAAAATCGGTAACACTACATGTATTGCTTGATGTATATGTTTTTGTTCTATATATGTACATATATGTTGACTTTTGTCTATATTAAATTTTGAATTTGATTTGTATGCTATAATTATATGTATATGCTCTCCTACATCTTGGAGGAAAACACAGAATCTATCCATCTAACTCTTCGCTGCTGCCAAAAATGTTTCCCCTATTTTTTGCGGTGGACGGGAGCCTGGACACTTTATGACTTGGATTGCCCGGGCTCCCATCCATATGGCGGGCAGCGAAGGTGTGAACGGAAGGACATATACGTTTCTGTTTAACTTTCCGTACGTATTGCTAAAAAACATTTGAATTTATTGAATTCGGTGCACTTGAAATTATGCTTGGATATTAACCGTGCTTTCAACACTTGCTTAAATGCTTATCAGAAAAGTTGCTTTCATAATCAACATTTAATGTGGTGCACATGTATTTGTGTCCTTATATTGTAATATTCAGTTTGCTTTATTCCTTAATGCTTTCTAGTGTAAGGGCTTGCCATAATGGTCTTTTGCGCTTACCGGCAGCCCAATTGTTAAGCCCCATGCTTGGGGGTTGTTTTTCAACCCACGCCAAGCCCAGTTGATTTGCCAAATCTATCAAAATAAAGTTTAAAAATATTGTATGTGTTGTTATTGCAGTGCTCTATAATAATACTGACTATAACCTATATTATAATTAAGGTTATTGGAGGAAACGTATTGGGGTGTTCGCTTATAATGTTCACGGTGTAGTTGTTTGTACATGTACACCGCCAACTTTCTCTGTCTTCTTCCTGTTACAAATTGTTACATTTCAAAACTTAAATTCCCTTCCAGTCCACAGGATCGTTGATTTAAATAGATAATAGTGTCATTTTTTGCATAATTATAACAAGTAAATTTAAGACATTTCATTATTTGTCAATACTTGTATTCTAAATATAGTGTTTTATGTTGCAAGATCCTGTTGCTTTTTCTTCTGTTGAGGTCTTCATCTGGATCCACTTACCTAGTCAACGATTATTTGCGTGGCATGGACTTGAAGTGCACCTGCATTGATGAAGACCTCAACTGAACATTTTGAAAGAACTTTCAGTTTCTCACTTCTTTTTTGTTGTTCTTTTGATTTTTTTTAAATTGTATAATGACTTAAGTAGAGAAATTAAATAAAGTACACGGAACTTTTGTCTGATGGGTAACTCCTTTTTTCATTTATGTAAATATTAACCATTGTTTTCTTTTTATATGTTTCTTCTTGACTTTTTTGACACTTCAGTGGGAACAGATCGTAAGAAACAAAGTCCTAGTAAATTGAAAATTATGATTATGTTATATATTTATTTATTACATATTTGCAAAGGTATTAGATTGATTCTGATCAGACAGCCAAGAGTGTGGCAAAAACCAAAGTCTTCCAATTATGTCTAAAAAGATAACATTTATTTCTAGGAATGTCCAAGGCCTTGGTGATATTTTTTAAACAAATGTCTTTTTCAGTATAGTATCTACAAGATACACATTTTGTACATAAAAATGAAAACAACATACGTGCAGAGTGGGGATGCGATTTTTTATAAAATAATTTTAGCAGTTAGTCTAGAGGGGTTGCAATTTTATCTAATAACACTTTCGAATACAAAATTCATAAAAAGGAAGGGGATGCAAATGGTAACAAACTTATTTTAGATGTACAATTAATGAAAAAAGGATGCCTTAAATAAATACTTACGGTCCAAATAAAGATAACCAGATTTTTAAACATAAATTAAGCAATATATTGATAGATATGGAAACGCAACTATTCTAGCGGGAGATTTTAATCTGGTTCTAAATCCTCAAATCGATACTTATGACTACATGTATATAAATATAAATAAAACAGTATGATAGTGGACCTTTGGAAACGGCCGAACACGATACATACGAAATATTGCAGTCTCGAATTGATTGATTGAGACTGTTCATGAACGATAATGAAATATGCTTGCTACCATGTTCAGCTGCGTATGGTCCGAGTATCTAACACAATTCTATGCCCCGAAGAGCGAAATAAACAAAACGGAATTTAGTTTGGAGCAGCGACTATGAAGCCGGTGCGTCATAAGTAACAGACAAACGACTAAATTAAAAAGCAGACAACATATCCTATGGGTGGTTAAACAATACCCAGAGCCGTTATCGGCCCAAATAGTGGAACCACCGAATCGAAATTTAAGTAAGAAAACAAAAGCATTTGAAATGTACCACCGATATCTAAATATAAGTATCGGGCTCAGCGATCTCCAAAGATCGAATGAATACGAGTCCTGATTGTAAGCAAGCGTAGGGAGATGCTTAGCCAAAAAAACAGAGAAAACATTATAAACCTTATCGAGGACTGTAACTTGATAAACTGTTGGAGAGCATTACATTTTGACAAAAAGGGGTTTACAAAGAGACGTTCAAATACACTTAACTTGGCAAGGCTGGACTTTTTTTTTTAATATCAGAACATTATTTACTGACATTTAAGACTGCATAATTCTACCTGGATATCGACCACTTATTAATAACAATATCATTTATATTTGGGAAATTCAAAAAAGGTCGATCTTATTGGAAATTTAACAACTCTCTTCTAAAAGACAACATTTATGTAGATAGCGTTAAAAAAGTAATTGAACATACAAAACTTCAATATGCAACACAAAATCAAAACATAACTTTACAAATTAACAGCGTTCCTTGCAAAGACTTGGTGTTGGACATTAAAGACCAACTTGCCGTTATAATGGAGATCAGAGGGAATCTCCTAGTCATCATTTCTTAAAAACAAGAAGATAACACAGAAGCAAAACTATTAAAATAAATACAGATAGCGGAAATACAATTAGATATTAGTTTATCAAAAGAAAAGGTCTGTTTGAACTGAGACAAAAACAATTAGATGGAATCAAAATAAGATCAAAAGTCAAATTGTTAGATGAAGGGGAAAGAGTAACCTAGAAAACAGGAATTTTGTAAGTAAATGTATACCTTCTCTCATTCCAATGGACAGAAACATTTTAAACATACAGCATTCTGTTTTAGAAGAAACTAGGAACTTTTATCGATCTCTGTACGCACACAGACCAGTAAACTATGTATATTTAAAGGAACTGTTTAGAGCTTTTCATATACCGAAATTTACTAGAGAGAAACAAAGTACTTTAGAAGGCCCACTGATGACTAAGCGATATAAAGATAACTCCACATGCTTATAAGTGTGGTTAATGATGTTTAAAACCTCTCTGTGATAAATCTCTCCTAATGTGTGCGTTGTAACACGCAGAATAATTTCCTGAATATACTAAATAGATTTATTTTGAACTTAGAATACATGTTATAGCATATAGCGACAGTCCAATAGAAAGTTAGGGTACCAATCAGTACCGTAGACAGCATGTCTGGACTCGTCTTTATAAATTAATTGTTGTTGTGTCATGCTTACAAACGCACTAACATAAAGGTGTATTCAAAAATGACGTCATCAGTGCGTGACAACCTTCGATTAAACTTAATACGCTAACTTCGTACTTGTTTGGGGTGAAAAGTATAACTCATTTCTTTTTCAAAAAGGCAGTAACATAGCATGAGATCTGTTACAACGTTGTTTTATATTATTGTGTCGTTTCATAGCATCAAATCAGTGACTATGACCGTTTAAACGATCACCACCAAAAACAAAAAACTATCGAAAACTATATATATTATAAAGCGACCGAGGTTTAAAAATAATCCGTCTGCTTTGCAAAATGTACCCGGGGTGTTATGAAATTAATCGACCAATTCTAATGCGGACGATTGTAAAAAGAGAGTATAGTTCCGTCGTCTACTTTCACATACTATAGATGGATACCTTTTGTACTGATAAACATACATACCTTTAGGGCAAATATTAAAAGATGTGATCTTCTCTGCTGCCAGTTTAAGAATGACCTGAACGTTGTTGATAAACTGTATTTTATTCATGTCAATATCGGATAAAGTCAACCAATCAAATGAATAATAGATAGATATGTTTGTACATATTAAACGTGTCCAGACAAGCAGAAGCAATTCATCGTCTATTAATATTTCCAATTACCTATAAGTACCAGCCGCATTATCGGTTTTTCAAAAAATGAAGCGGTTAAAATTCCTTTCTCCGTCAACTTTACAGATTTAAAACTTGCGTGCACATACATGAATATACACGCACAGACTTGTCGAAATTTAACTGCACCGACAACGATGTCATTTGTTTATATATTAGCGGGCGTATTATCGATTTTTATCTGAATTTAAAATTACTGCTTCGAGCCAAGATGGCGGTTTTATATAGAACATATAGAGAAAAAATACCTATACGGTTGTAGTTCACTACTGTTAATAATTAGAGGCTACCTAGATATCAGCCTGAGACCGAAGGTCCAGTTACCTCGGGCTGATATCTTGGTTGATAACGATCTAACTACGTTATAACTTCTTTATCAATTAGATTAATTATTATTTATTAATTATATATTAATGTTACTATGAAAACAGTTGACCAGTGACACAAATTTTATTTAAACATAGACTTGAAGCTAAACATCCTCAATAAACATACAGACAGGAAATACCGGGCCAAAATTATGTTTAGTTTTGCTGTCGGTATCTCAGCAAGATGCCTTTGCTCCTCTCCTTCGCACATGAATTTAATGAACGTGTTCACATCAATGGGCGTTTCCGTATTGTGTTAACATTCCTTTTGCTTTTCACGAAAGCACCCGTCTCATCCTCCGAAATGTGCACAAATTTCCATTTTTCATTTGTGAAACAGAAAGTAGAAAACTGACAGTAGTCAGAAACTGTTGCAAACTATCCTGGAAAATGCAATTATATTGACCAAGCTTTCATTTTAAAAAGAGCTTTTTCAATTATTAATTTTCGTATTGTTACCAAAGCTTTCATGTATACAATGAACTTTTCCAGCAACAGTGTCTTATAAGTTTTCCTGCGTTCCTACGTACCGCGTTAATAAATAAAAGTAAAATAATAATACCATCATAGTAAAATCTAGTGACGTAAGCCAGTGCGAAATATAATCTGATGATGTAAAAAAAAACAGGAAATAAACCCAGTGATGCAAATTAGTTCAAAATAATATCTAGTAATGTAAATCAATGTGTGATAATATGTAGAGATGTGAAATGGTCCAAAATAACACTTGTTTTCAGTATAAAACAGACATGCAAAATGGTCCAAATTATTTAAATTTCTCTTAACTTCGGGGCGCCCGTGGTCGAGTGGTTAGAGTCTCTGACTTGAAATCATGAACCCTCACCGCTGTGGGTTTGATTACTCATGGGCCTAGAAATATTTATGTGAGGAAGCTATTCAGCTGGCTTGCGGGACGTCGGTGGTTCTACCCAGGTGCCCGCCCGTGTACGAAATTTGCCCGGAGGGTCTTTCTCCACAATGAAAGCTAGAACAAGAGGCCCAAAAAGGCCTGTATCGCTCTACTTGCTATATGGTATCCATGGTGGGGTGGGGTGGGGGAGGATAGAAGGATTGTGTGTCAGATATGGCAATATCAAACTAGTTTTATATAAACTGTCTTCAATTACCAAGATACGGGGGAGGGATGTATTTGGCTCAAGTTCGGCTGGCTTTAAAACAAATCAAACTTTCGTTAATACAAACACTCAAACCAAGTTTCACATGTGACCCAGGGGCGGGCTAAATTTGACCACAGGGTCACCATTTAAACAAGCTTCGTAGAGGACCATAAGCTGAGTGTAAATACAAAATATTAAACCGTTGGCTCTTGTAATTTCAGAGAAAAAGATTTTTTAAGTTTGTCCCTATGTAACTCAATGTAAAACATGTGACCCCTGGGAAGGGATCAGATTTGACCCCAAGGTCAATCTATATAAAACATGTGACCCGGAGATAGGGTCACCATTTGAACAAACTTGTTAGAGGACCATAAGCTGATGGTAAATACAACATACTAAACCTTTTGTAGTTTCAGAGAAGAATTGTTTTTGAAGTTTTTCCCTATGTAACTCTATGTAAAACATATGACCCCTGGGGAGGGACCAAATTTGACCCCAAGGTCACCATTCAAACAACTTGATAGAGGACCATAAGCTGAGTGTAAATGAAAAATATTAAACCTTTGACTCTTGTAGTTTCAGAGAAGAAGATTTTTTAACGTCTTTCCCTATATATAAGTACCATTTGAACAATTTTTTAGAGAAACATAAGCTGATAATAGATACAAAATATTTAGTTCCAGTAGTTTCAGAAAAGTTTTTTTTAAAAAGTTTCCCTATATCAGTCTATGTAAAACTGTGACCCCTGGAGTGGTAAAAAAACCCCAATAAAAAAACATTTTTTTTATTTTTTTTATTTTTTTTTATTTTTTTTAAAAAACAAATTTATAATAAAAAGTTGAACCCATGAACCAAGGTTTCTTATGGAGACAAAAAACACACACACACACACCCTCCTTGAGATTTGAACACACGACCCTGTGGTTTCTAGTGTACATTACCAAATATTGAAAAAGGGCCATAACTATAACTCCGGTGTTACTGGTTGATCTTGCTGATTTTCAAACTCTTCCTAGCTTTCATTGATATCAACAATCTGGCCACGTTTGGGAAAGATCGAATACACAATGAAGGCGCTAGAGTGTTTACAAATTCAAGAACATATGGCCCTTTTATCTCTGTTCTTTCCATGTGCAAATTAGTCACTCAGAAATAGCGTAGGTATAAGTAATTATTAATAGAGAAAATACGTGTGTCGTAATTACTAATAGAGAAAATACACGTGTCGGTAATTACTAATAATGAAAATACCCGTGTCAGTTATTACTAATAGAAAAAATACGCGTGTCGGTAATTACTAATAGAGAAAATACACGTGTCGTAATTTCTAATAGAGAAAGTACACGCGTCGGTAATTACTAATAGCGAAAATATACGTGTCGGTAATTACTAAAAAAGAAAATACACGTGTCGGTAGCTACTAATAGTGGTAATACAGGTGTCGGTAATTAGTAATAGTGGTAATAGTGGAAGTACACGTGTCGGTAATTACTTATAGTGGAAATACCCGTGTCAGTAATTACTAATATAAAAAGTACACGTGTCAGTAATTACTAATAGAGGAAATACACGTGTCGGTTATTATTAATAGTGGAAATACACGTGTCGGTAATTAGTAATAGTGGAAATACATGTGTCGATAATTACAAATAGAGAAAATACACATGTCGGAAATTATTAATAGTGGAAATAGTGGAAATACACGTGTCGGTAATTACTAATAGTGGAAATACACGTGTCGGTAATTACTAATAGAGAAAATACACGAGCCGGTAATTACTAATAGAGAAAATACAAGTCTCGGTAATTACTAATAGTGGAAATACACGTGTCTTTAATTACTAATAGAGAAAATACACGTGTTGGCAATTATTATACCCCCGGCCCGCTTTCACAAAGTGAAGTGGGGGCTATATAGGAATCACGTTGTCCGTCCCGTCGCGTCCCGTCAACACATTTTGTCAAACACTTTTGAATGAATTGTTCCCAAACTTCATATACTCATAACAACTGATGAACTTATGTCCCTCTACATCACCCATCATTGATTGCCTAATTTATTACAGAATTATGTTCCACATTAATATTGTATAATGACTTGTTAACATATTTTTTCTCATCATTTTCGAATTGATTGTTCCCAAACGTCATATACACATAACAACTGATGACCTTATGTCCCTCTACATCACCCATTATTGAGTGCCTAATTTATTACAGAATTATGGTCCTTTGTTTGACTTAGACTTTTCTACTCTACTAATGTATAATGACATGTGTTAACACTATGTTTTTTCAAATATTTTCGAATTGATTGTTCCCAAACTTAATATACAAAACTTAATATACACATAACAACTGATGACCTTATGTCCCCGTACATCACACATCATTGATTGCCAAATTTATTTTAGAATTATGGCCCTTTGTTTGACTTAGAATTTTCCACTCTAATTTCGATTTAAACATATTTTATTACCATATATGTAGAAGTACAATGAAATCGGGTCGGCCCACAAGTGCTACCCACATTAGTTACGGCCCTTCCCTACAATGGAGTTTTAACAAATATAATGTATGGCAATTGCTATTAACACGTATCAATAACTGGATTAACTACAACGTGATATGTTATAGAACATGTTAAGATAATGAGAAAATAGAAATAAAAAGTAAAAGTAGAAGTGGAAGAAAGAATAATGCAACACATGTGACATTGCTCGGGTTGATTAGACAGATAAATGTAATGGCAAACCTAAGTAAATCGATGGCTATCTCTAATAAAGTTTTGAACAGAATTAAATCAAACCATTTTCTTCTGTTGTAAGATCTAACCTTCCAAACAATAATGTATTTGAGCTTAAAGGATGAAACGAACGTGTTGACTGGAAGAGTTCGAGCCCCTCTCAACATTGAATAGCATACATTCAAAGAAGAATCGATTTGCATCTTCATTACCCTGACCGCAGCATTGAGGCGATTCGCGTAAATGATTTTTAAAAAGATCATTATTGAGATTACTACATGAATTTCTTATCCTAGCATGCATAACAGAAAAAAACGTACACCAGAAAAGTAAAAACTAGGAACATTTGAATTAGTAAACATTATTCGCCTAAGCTGACCTTTGAATATGTTTAATGAGCCTAAATTTTCTAATATCTAAAGGTAAATCATTCCAGAGTTTCATAGCTGATGGAATAAATGAATTCATAAAAATAGAGATTCTAACTGAAGTCTGCGAGAAATTTGCTGCGTTCCTGAGGGGATATGGAGTCTCTTCCGCTACGGTTATTGGCAGTAGATTTGCCAGGTATTCAGGCACTGTTCCGTTTTTCAGCTGCCGAAGGCAGCTGACTCTTATATAGCTTTTATAATTGTCTATGGTTAACAGACTGTGACTCATGTAAGTGGCAATAAGCATGCTTTACAACTTGAATTCCTAGAGAACTCGTCTGAAAAACTTGAATGGTATAAACACATATTTTTTAATGTTTAAAGGTTACCATTTCACTTGCTGAAATGACATTTTCGTAAACCAGTCTCCTGAAATGTAGCATGTAATCATTACTATTATATGTATATTAGCGACGAAACATTCACAAGCCTCAATAGTGCAGTTGGTCGAGGTGCCGTGTTAGTGCCCAGGAAGGTAAGGTTCAAGCCTGGTGATTTCCTTTTTATTTTTTTTTAATATTCATTGGTTTATATTATTCCTTTACATTTTTCACTTTGACAACGCAATCTTATAATTACACATGGTAACAGTGAACAGTTTATATGTGTTGTAATGTACACTCTAACGCACACGTGAACAATTGTATTTATGTGGTGATGTGTACTTCTAGCACGTCGTATTACAAGGTAATTGTAATCAATATGTAAGGCATGTCAAGGTTTGCGAACAGAAAGAAGCGAGGTCGCCCACATTGATTTAAAATGCTTGGTAGGAAGAACTGATGGTAAAAATCGGGAAGAATGTAAGAAAAAACGTTTGTGGCGTGTTGATGTCCCCGTGACAACATTTATTGTTTTCAATATTGTTTTAACACCCGTGACTTGATATATTATTATGTTAACTTCTTGTCTCTCGGCAGCTATTTTACGCTTGCGTAAAACCTTGCTTGTTCATTTTATATACAACAGAAAGTGTTTGGAACTTACGCCGTTCTAATAACGTTAGCCACCCTATTTCATTCATTAAATTAACAATAGATACCGAACGGGTAAAACCGGTCACAATACGCGCAGCTTCATATTGTATTTTTTCAAGTTTATTTTTTTCATATTCGCTGCAGCCATCCCAAACAATAGCAGCATATTCTAAGATTGGACGGACATACGATAAATAATTTTGATTTAAAGCCTTACGACTTAATTTTAATGTTTATTGTGTTCAACAAACGACAACTGGGTGTTGTCTAAAATAAGATTAGGCCGACGCTGTTCATTGATTTTTGAAAAAAATAATGCTTCAGTTTTACTGAACTAACCATGTTTTTGACCAATTTGAAACGATGTCTAAATCATGGTTTAGAATACCCTCCATATCATCAATTCTTGAAGTGGATACTGAAAAAGAACTATCATCGGCAAATGCTTAACATATTTTTCGGATATATCATTAAAATATATTTAAAACAAAAAAGGTCCGCTTACAGAGCCTTGAGGAACGCCCGCGGTTTTGTTTTTGATTTCAGAATACGCGTTCCGACAAATACTTGTTGCCTTCTATTATTAATTTTTTTTGAAATATTTTGGGATAGAATCAACTACATGAGTATCCCGAAAAATACTAGGCATGTCAATGTAATCAATACCTTTATTAATATATAGTAGTTTTAGAAAATGCCTGACGTGATCAGACTCCTTGTCAATATGGGGTCGGAGAACATGTTGTGTGTAGCTTGGAACTCTGGAAGCAGTGTTATACAAAGGATCTGTACGAATGAAAATTTTGTCGGCTTCCTCGTCGATCAACTTTAGTGAAGAAATAGACAAAGAGGTAAGCCGTGAGTGCTTTCCAGACTGTTTAAAAATAGTATGTAAATCAGCGACAGAAATAATTACACGCGATTTACGTTTGATGTTACCATTACTCCTTAGACCATGAGACCTAGATTTACGCTTTCGAATAGAAAATATAGAAAAAATGTCAATATTAGGATCTTTAGAAATATTTCCTTCTTGATAAATATTGTCATTAAGGCGGAGCGGATAAGGTGTCTGTAATTTTTTTATCCACTTAAGTTCTGCAATATGTCTAGCTTTTATTTTGAAGCTTTTAGTAGCATCATTATCAAAAAATAAGGTGTTTTAAAATTGTTCAGTATTGACGAGGATTGTTAAGGTACTTTCTATATTATTGAAAAAACGTTCTTTAGCATATTTTTTTAAATTATTAACTTTATTTCTGAGACGTTTGTATGATATCCATTCCGAATTAGAACGAGATTTAATTGCGATATGTTTTTGTCGGTCACGTTGTCTTGAAGTTCGACGAATCTCAGAATCATACCAAGGTTTATCATTCGGTCGTATAGTTATTTGTTTAGAGGGTATGCATATTTTAATTAATTCCATAAACTTACTCGTAAAATTATTGCACGCAACTTCTAAATCATTATTTTGAAAAAAGAACCAATCAGTATCTTCTATGAGTCTGTTTAATTTGAATAAATCACCATTTTTATTATAATTCCAAACTTGTCTTGTGAATGATGATGTTATAACTAGATTAAAATTAAAACAAATGCATGTTCCGAAATGGTCAGTAACGTCACGTGGTGTTATAATAATACCAAAGTCATGTGCTTTAACAGAATCTGACATAACTACTGGATCAATTAAAGTTGAAGAATTATCAGTGACTCGGGTTGGTTCTGTAATTACGTTGGTGAAATTATTAATCAATATTATATCTCTCAGTTGGTGATTATTCAAGTTTAACTGGTCCTCATTTACATCTCCAACTATAATTATACTCTTTGTTCTTTCTAACGATTGCTCAATACTTAAATTAAATCTGTTCCAGAAGTCTACATTACTATTTGGTTGACAATACACGGTGCATATAAGTAAGGTTTCGTTACGATCTTTAATTTCAATCCATATAGATTCTGGTAAAATATGTTCGAGTTATGTACTCTGTTTGATATTATATTTGACGAAACATACAATAAAATACCTCCAGAATGAGCAGTGCTGTCTTTCCTATAAGTAGTAACAAAATTTTCAATAAAGTAAAAAATCGTCAGTTTACACATTTATTTTGGGAATGTAAATATACCAAAACATTTTCGAATATTTTTAAGATTACTTGCAATGATAATAATATAATAATCCAACCGGAATGGACTACAAAAGATATAATTTTTGGGTCTAGTGATTATGACAATGTTCTAAATAAACTAATTTTACATGCAAAATACTTCATATATAAATGTAAGTTAGATGAAAGATTACCATTGTTCTGAAATTTCAAACCACAAATTAAATACATATATCAAATTGAAAAAAAAAATGCAATTAAAAGTTTTACATTTGATGAATTCGAAAAACCTTGGTTGACTTATAAATCCCTACTTAATAATTAGTTTTGTTTTAAATGTTAAGAGTTACACTGTGCAACACATCTATCTTGTTCCATCTATCTTGTTCCTTCTTCTTGTTTTTTGTTTTGTCTTTTTTTGACAAAAGGAAAATCCCAAGAAATGTGTAATATCTGTTAACTTATGTTCCCCGCTGTTCCCACTGAATATGGAAGAGTCACACCTCCATAGAAATATCTTGTCTTTTCTTTATATATTTAGTGGATAACACCATTTTTGTTTCACGATCAACTGTAGAAAAACTCAGCAGAGATGGTATGTGGATCTTGTATACAAACTGAAACACTCATAGTTGATTATGTTAGCATTGCATTTATCTACGTTAAACAATTCTTTATACAAGATATATATGCTGGGTTTTGAATTTTTTATATTTATTTCTTTACAATTATCAATGAAGGCGTATTAAAGTAACAAAATAAATATTTTGACAATTTTGTAAATGTCAAGATTTAAAGGGACACACAGCAATCTGGTGTATTTGAAAATAAAATTCTTTTGAAAGACCCTCAGATTACAGAGAGCCCCTTTCATCAAAATTGTATTTTAAATCTTCTTTTGAATATTGTAAAGAAATATAAAAAAAACAACCCATTTATATAGTTTTTAATCAAGATATGCATTTTTTTTTATCTAAATATTTTGAAAACTGTTTATATATATAAAATATTATGCATATTACATCTATATCTGTACGGTTTGTTGAGGGGTGGCCCACCCCGACCCTCACAGACCTATTACGGGGTGAATAAATAGATTATCATTAATTTGGTAATCGAAATTGAAAAAAGAAAAGAAATCATCACCTATTTCATGTTCATATTGTCTCGGTAAAACACAACATATCAAAGTCAGTATAATTATCCTTAATAAATTCAAGTTTATTTCGAATGCTTTTAATATTAAGACGAAATAAAGTTAAGCTAGTATCAGTTGACATTGACGGACCTGGATTAATTCTACATCTCCAGAAGTAATGATTAATGATAAAGCAACTAGTGCAAATTCTAAAACATTCTTTTAAATTTAAAATACTTCATTTTAAATACTCCGTGACATTTTTTAACATAATACGCAAACATTTAGCTAAACATGATAGTATGTAAACAAAAAAGTTTAATGGTGTCGTTATAAATGTCATTTTCCTGGGAATGCCACTACAGATACAATGAAAGAGGCCAATAGCCACCCTCCAACACATTATATATCGTTACCCATTGGGCAATAAAGACACTCTCATGTATATGGAGTGTTCAACATAGTACAACCAATGGGCCACTTGTCATTATCGTCATCAAAACATATAAACATAGTCATCATCAATAATTACGAAACAATAAAAATCATCATAATCATTAATATTATCGTCACCTAATTGGCAATACCATTATCATCACATCAATCCAATCATCACCACATTAACATCATTATCATTTTCATCATCATAATCATCACTACATCAACACAATCATTTTCCCATCAAAATATTTCTCATCAAAATATTCTTCATAACATAATCATCATTACATAAACACAATTTTCAGTCTGTCAACATGATTATCATCACAATCAACAACATCATTTCGCTGACATCTATCAAATCATCAACATATTAATATCATTTTCATTTTCGGAATATCACCGTTATCATCGATTGCATCAACATTAATAATAATAATAATAATAATAAAAATCATTCATATTCATCACCGTTTATTTTAACCATCTTTGCATCAACATAATCCTAATGATCATCATCAACATCATCACATTAACATAATCCTAATCATCCGCATCATCATAATCATCAATTCATCACCATCAACATAATCAAAATTATCACCATGATTATCAATTTCATAAACAAAATTAATCATAATCATCATTTCAGTAAACTAATATCATCAAAATCGTCGGCATTGTCATCAACATAATCACCATTAAATCAAACTAAACATCACTAAATAAACATAATCATCATTACATCAACATAACCAAATTTCATCAACATAACCACCACTACATCAACATCATCACCATTACATCAACATAATTGTCATAATCATCATCGCAACAAACCACGCTCACCATCGTTACATCATCTTCATCACCATCACCATGCTATCAACAAAGCATTATACTCATCATCATACTCATCAATGTGTCTGTAAAATCATCATAATCATCACCATACACCTAAGGCTTGCATCTTCATCATTTAAATAGTTATAAACGTTATTATATATAACTAATAATACCATCAATACCATTAATTGTATATACTAATATTATCGTGAAAAAAAGAAAGAAAAAAAGTATCAATATACAGTTACATATGTATAAACTTTAATTTGAACAACAACAACAACAAAGAACTGTCAAAATTGGTCAATATAAAGCGTGCCGATTTTAAAAATAGACTCAGCAGTGACATTTTTGATCTAAAAATAGCATTTGGATTTTCCGCAATATTGTAAAATGTCAAGGCACTTAATCACGTGACGGCGAAATAGATATATATTGGTCTCAACAAAAAAAGAACAACATTTAACAAAACACGTCATTATACAACAACGAAGAATAAACAAAAAATACTTCATTTACATGATAAGTATATCATAAGAAAGTTTAGAAAACAGTTCCACTCTAATATTGTAAACTGACCTGTTAATACATTTTTTCTCAAACATTTTCGAATTGATTGTTCCCAAACTTCATGTACACATAACAACTGATTACCGTATGTCCCTCTATATTCACCCATCATTATTTGCCTAAATTATTACAGAATTATGGCCCTTTGTTTAACTTAGAATGTTCCATTATAATATTGTATAATGAGCTGTTAACACATTTTTTTCTCAAGCATTTTCGAATTGATTGTTCCCAAACTTCATGTACACGTAACAACTGATGACCTTACATCACAAATTGTTGATGCATAATTTATTACAGAATCACGGCCCTTTATTTGACTTAGTTTTTCACTCCATAATGAACTTCATGTGGCTTTCACTTTAACACTTTTCATTGATTGTTATTACACCTAACATACAGTGCACACGTGATGATATGATGTGTCTCTGCATTAATGGTTTTTCGCGATTCTGCAGTGTTTTTTTTCCCAGAATTCTCGACCTTTGTTTTAATTAGAATTTCTTTCACATTAAGAAATTAACAGCTATTTTAGACATTTATATTATTCTTGATTTTGCCCATCAACGGCTAGAGCAAAAAAGCGGGGGTATTCATCACCTTCAGTGATAGTTCTAGTTAATAGTGGAAATACACGTGTCGGTAATTACTAATAGAGAAAAATGAATACACGTGTCGGTAATTACTAACAGAGAAAATACACGTGTCACAGGAGTCGGAAATTACTAATAGAGAAAATACACGTGTCGGTAATTACTAACAGAGAAAATACACTTGTCGATAATTACTAATAATATGTAAATACACGAGCATGAACGTGTTTGTTTTTGTATGTAAATACATGTTGCCAGAGGCAGTAGTTAACGTCACTGGCAATGTAGCGTAGTGTCTAAACACTGCCATTGTTGACAACTAGCGGTAAGACATTGTTTTATCAATTTGTGACCGATGATTTTTATTAGTGCTTAGTCAAGTCAGTGTATATAACCTGTGGAACGCACAGATTCAAACTCACTGTTTGAGGTTCAGCAATCCGCAGATCATACTTAAATATACATTAATTATTTTGGTCATACACTATTGTATATTGTTACATGGATAGTTTTCATATATGATTAAACTCATCAATTGTATGTATTTTGGATTTTATCGCACACTGTGTGTTATAATTTGCCTTTTTAAGTCACGTTCTGGAGCACACGTGCATTTCAACTTGTGTTCAGCAATATAACAAAGTCTTCTTTTTTTACAGTCACTTTCGATTCTTAATGTGCTGTTCTCTTAGCCAAACGACCATGAGCTTGCTTACGTTTATTGTAAGCGTGTTTTTAATGGAACATATTGACAGCATACCAGTAGATCGCCCTAGTGTGATACATGGTGGTCATAGTAACGGGAATGAAAACAACCAAAGACACGCCTTTCTGAAAGTTGAGACGATCCCCGGATTGAAACAACTATCGGTAAGTTGCATAAAACCTATGTTTACTGATTTCTTTTGAATATAATATCATGGATATATGTAGATCTATGATAATATTAGTAGTCAAATGGACACTTTTTCTAGTTTTATCTTAATTTATTCTTTATTAGAAGACGTATTCGACTGATATAAATAGTAAGTAAATTTGCAAAAGGAATATTCTTCACTACACATGCTACAGGTGGATCTTTCGCGGAGGAACATAACATTTATGGGCAAGCACACGGGCCAATTTTAAAAATGAATACAAATCATATGTATTCACGTTTATTTTACTTTCTTTGATAAATTGATCACGCCTAATATAAACTATGCTAGTGAAGTATGCAGATTTATTTCTGTCGAAGGAGTGCATTTGCAATTTTGGAAAAGAATCCTAGGTGTTAATAAGACGACTCAACATTATTTTATAGAGTTTAATTAACATTGTTAACATCGTGATTTAATTACTCGCATCCGAACTCCTAACTGTATTTTATTCACCGCACGAGTGATTTAATTACTCGCATCCGAAATCCTAACTGTATTTTATTCACCGCACGAGTGATTTAATTACTCACATCCGAACTCCTAACTGTATTTTATTCACCGCACGAGTGATTTAATTACTCGCATCCAAACTCCTAACTGTATTTTATTCACCGCACGAGTGATTTAATTACTCGCATCCGAACTCCTAACTGTATTTTATTCACCGCACGAGTGATTTAATTACTATGCATCCGAACTCCTAACTGTATTTTATTCACCGCACGAGTGATTTAATTACACATCTGAACTCCTAACTGTTTTTTATTCACCGCACGAGTGATTTAATTACTCGCTTCCGAACTCCTAACTGTATTTTATTCACCGCACGAGTGATTTAATTACTCGCATCCGAACTCCTAACTGTATTTTATTCACCGCACGAGTGATTTAATTACTCGCATCCGAACTCCTAACTGTATTTTATTCACCGCACGAGTGATTTAATTACTACGCATCCGAACTCCTAACTGTATTTTATTCACCGCACGAGTGATTTAATTACTACGCATCCGAACTCCTAACAGTATTTTATTCACCGCACGAGTGATTTAATTACTCGCATCCGAACTCCTAACTGTATTTTATTCACCGCACGAGTGATTTAATTACTCGCATCCGAACTCCTAACTGTATTTTATTCACCGCACGCGTGATTTAATTACTCGCATCCGAACTCCTAACATTTTATTCACCGCACGAGTGATTTAATTACTACGCATCCGAACTCCTAACTGTATTTTATTCACCGCACGAGTGATTTAATTACTATGCATCCGAACTCCTAACTGTATTTTATTCACCGCACGAGTGATTTAATTACTTCGCATCCGAACTCCTAACTGTATTTAATTCACCGCACGAGTGATTTAATTACTCGCATCCGAACTCCTAACTGTATTTTATTCACCGCACGAGTGATTTAATTACTCGCATCCGAACTCCTAACCGTATTTTATTCACCGCACGAGTGATTTAATTACTCGCATCTGAACTCCTAACTGTATTTTATTCACCGCACGAGTGATTTAATTACTCGCATCCGAACTCCTAACTGTATTTTATTCACAGCACGAGTGATTTAATTACTCGCATCCGAACTCCTAACTGTATTTTATTCACCGCACGAGTGATTTAATGACTCGCATCCGAACTCCTAACTGTATTTTATTCACCGCACGAGTGATTTAATGACTCGCATCCGAACTCCTAACTGTATTTTATTCACCGCACGAGTGATTTAATTACTCGCATCCGAACTCCTAACTGTATTTTATTCACCGCACGAGTGATTTAATTACTCGCATCCGAACTCCTAACTGTATTTATTCACCGCACGAGTGATTTAATTACTCGCATCCGAACTCCTAACTGTATTTTATTCACCGCACGAGTGATTTAATTACTCGCATCCGAACTCCTAACTGTATTTTATTCACCGCACGAGTGATTTAATTATTTAATTACTCGCACCCGAACTCCTAACTGTATTTTATTCACCGCACGAGTGATTTAATTACTCGCATCCGAACTCCTAACTGTATTTTATTCACCGATAAAACACAGGTACATATTTATTATTTCTTAAACATCTTTAAATTAATGACGAATATCCATAATTCCAGTGAATTAATTCTATTTTATATTCGATTTTAGGATATCTATACTTGAATGAAAGATATATATTCGAATAATGGATATATATATTTCAGTTATAGATATCTTTAAATCACATCGAATAATAGATATCTATATATAAGTTTCAGGTTTCCTGCTTCTTTTACTTATAGATGATGCCTATTATTCGTGCAGAGGTTAGTTATAGATATCAGGGAGTAAAGTAAATCGATTATAACTATAGATTGATTTATACATATCCTGAACTTAATGATGTATATCTTTCAATTGATATAAGAGTCGAAATAAGATATCTATAAATAATCAAGGATATCCATAAATAATGTAATATATGTTACATATTCGATTTATAGATTTATAGATAAATAGCGAATGAATAGTAAAACGAATGCATATTTGTTTTGGCGGGAATGTGACGCGCGAATGACGTAACCAATATGGTGACCTTCGGTAAATATTCGAGTAATGCTGCGAAGTGGTATACTAGATGTTGCGAAAGTGCGTTTACCTATAGTGACGTCATATATATATTATTTTATTCAGCAAAATTCCAAAAGGTCATAAGACCGATGAGGATACAAAACATATATACAAGGTTGAGTATGTGTGTCACCGTTGTAAATTCATTGTTTTTCAGACAAAGTTTAAGCACTGAAATGGCCGTTTTTCACACAAAATAATTAGTTTTCCTTAAAGTACAACGATTAAACATATACAATGATATCCAATTTGTAAACTTTAATTATCGATAAAGTAGTTTTTATCGATCTAAGCTTACACCCCTGCTCAGTCAATAAACGTAAAATCACACCTTGCGGAAGTTGCGCAAATGCTTAACTCATTACTGTGGGTACCAATCAAGATACAGGAAAAATAATGATGTCATCTGAAAGAGCTATGATTGGCCTTTCTATTGGTAGTTTTAGAAATTCCTGAAAAATAGTGCCGATGCAACTGGATTGAAATAGGTCAAATTTGGACACCGATTGCGTAAAAAGTAGTGCAAAGGGATACAATGGCGCTATGTCACAATAAAGCTTGGTTTACGATCTTTCCAGCAATATACAAGTTTTAGCTTTCCAAAATGCTTCGTTCTAGAGCTTTTTGTGTGAGTTTTAAGTTATAAGAAGGCCATAGTGACAATGACAGAGTGATAGATAAACATTATGTGGGTACATTTATTCTGTGGTAATGAGTTTTATTTGGTATGTCTGATAAACATAAAACAAGGTGAAAGTTGTTGTATTTATTGGTTAATGAACATGCATGTAAATTACAAATAAGAAATGAAACAGTTTTGCATAACATGAAATGTTGCTAAAACATGGATTATGAGCCCGAAAAAGCAAAGGCACATATCTGTTGCCAAAACAGGGCAAATAAAACAGGGCAAATAAAACAGGGCAAATAGGTCTTTTTTAAAATAATATGTTTTACTTGTTATTAAATGTATATTTCAAATCTGAATTAATTGAATTTAATTGGGTTTTAAGGCGCACCAACACATTGCAGGTTATATGGCGCCTAACAGGAATGAACCTATCATAGGCTCATAGTGATCATGCGCTCGCTACCGGCAAGCTTCGGAAATAGTATATCGGCGAGTAGTCTGGCACCCTTCCCCTACTGCGCTCGCTACTATCAGCGAGCGCAGTAGGATTTAAGGCCCACCAACACATTAACAGGAATGAACATGATAGGCTCATCCTCCATGTACATCGAGATAAAATATGGAGAATGGGCCTAAAACTTTCCACCTGCAGAACTGTAGAGTTGCTGCAAATTCTATTGTAGAAACTCCAATTACGCTATAGCCACGTTTGTTGCTTTTCTGCCACTGCTCTAGTGGTTTGAGCGAGATAGTATATCGGCGAGTAGTCCCCCACTCGTAACTACTCGCGGATTTCCGGCAAACTTCGGATATAGTAGACTGGTGCCCAATCTAACTATTGGCGACGAACATTAGTGAGGTGTCAAGGACAATCGGGGACCAGTCTACGGAGATAGTATATCAGCGAGTAGTCTATACTATCAGCGAGTAGTCTGGTACCCTTCCCCTAATGCGCTCGCTACCGGCAAGCTTTGGAAATAGTATATCGACGAGTAGTCTGGTACCCTTCCCCTATTGCACTCGCTACTCTCAGCGAGCGCTCGCTACTCTCAGCGAGCGCAGTAGAGGAAGGGTTCAAGACTAATAGGCGAGGTGTTCCTATTGCCGTTTACCATGATCTTGGAAGACTTCGCTTCTTATCATTGGAGCTTACGGGGTCACGTAGTGCAATGTTGACTTTAGATCTTCGGTCTCAAGAGAACGAAGAATAATACTTATCTGTGCAGGTTAGCGCAATGCAGCGCATTATAGATGATCATGGCATATATTCATAAATGTTCAAAAGAATTACATAGCAATGCGCTAGACATCGCGTCCTCGATAAGCGGTGTATACAACGCCACTACTACGCCTGTATGACCTATATTGACCACACGTTCAGACACAACATACTACTTTCAAAATTAAGGGTTCGCAAAAGTTCTGAAATGACTTTCCAGTGGGTGGGATATTAGGTGTTGAAACCTAAATAACTAGACAGTCTTGAAAATATGTAACACACCTTTCATATTAAACTTCTTGGTGGTGGACTCTTTTACAGTTCGCCACTATGCTGTCCTCTTTAATTGTACGATGACCGGACAGGCTGTGGACCCTATGATGACGCCTACCTAAAGCCCATTGGGACGGTGGCGTTTGATGTTTGTCTATGATCTTTCTTGTCGTGCCCTTAATGGTTTATTCTCTTACTGCTCTGGCTTCTGCCAAGTCATTGAGTACCTTCATTGTGGCTTTCTAGGCTATTCTTTTTTTGTATTATATTTACACGAGCATATTTGTGTTTTACTTATATTGCCTATTGATGCTGCCTTGTTGGTTAGAGATTAGATCATGGCGGGGATTTCTTTATTTACACTGTCCTGTTTTAATGGGATGACAGTAGGGTAAGTGTGAGGTTTGGTGCACCCTAGAACCGGTTTAAACCCCCAGTGACCTACTTTGCCACTGACCGTTCCAAGGCGGTAGCCCTATTGTCAACCCTTTTGTGTTTGTGATGTCGTTTGCATTTATTATTGCTTTTGCCTTCTTGTTTGTCTGTTTGCCTGTTTGTTTCTGTGTTTTGTGGTTGACTGTCCTCCTTGAATTCTACTTTCCCTGTCCGATCTTTTTATATTTCTTTTGAGTATAATTCACTTTAGTCATAAGGAAAAATGTCAATATGTGGGTACTTAATTAGCGTGAACAAAAACAATAGAGTAAAGGACTTCCCTGCAAACAATATAATTACTGAACATAATAATTGTTTTTTTGGCTGAGATTAAATGTATAGACAATGATTAACAATATGTTAGAGTATCAAGTCGAAATTCAAACCAGTTTGCAGAAAAAAGTAAATAACTTCGTTGACACGTTGAAGTTTTCTTCGGGCCATATTTTTCATTCATAAAACTATGTAAACAAAAGTGGAACATGGATTATTGCCTAAATTGGTGTGAGAGTCATCTATGCAGCTACAGAATATATATGTGAATCTTAAATATTACCCTAAGTAGATTGTTAAATGGCCATCTACATATACTATCACGCGGTACATTGCATTGTTCTAACCATCTACATATAGTATCACGTGCTACATGGCATTGTTCTAACCATCTACATATAGTTTCACGCGCTACATGGCATTGTTGTAGCCATCTACATATAATATCACGCGCTACATGGCATTGTTCTAGCCATCTGTATATAATATCACGTGGTACTGTACCTGGTATTGTTCTAGCAAATCTACATATAATACCACGCGCTACACGGCATTGTTGTTCCCATCTACATATAGTTTTACGCGCTACATGGCATTATTCTAGCCATATACATATAATATCACGCGGTACATG
Organism: Cyrtodaria siliqua; assembly: GCA_037043455.1. NCBI lineage: Eukaryota > Metazoa > Mollusca > Bivalvia > Adapedonta > Hiatellidae > Cyrtodaria > Cyrtodaria siliqua. Next base: position 7,166 of record JAWPHD010014718.1, on the reverse strand, counting down.
GTATTGTTCTAGCCCTATACATATAATATCACGCGGTACATGGTATTGTTCTAGCCCTATACATATAATATCACGTGTTACATGACATTGCCATATCCATCTAATTATGGTATCATGTGGTACATGGCATTGTTCTAGCGATCTACATAAAAACACTCACTACATGGCATTGTTCTAGCGATCTACATCTAAAATCACGCGCTACATGGCATTGATTTACCTATCTACATATAGTATCACGCGCTACATGGCATTGTTCTAGCTATCTACATAATTTATAATATCACGCACTGCATGGCATTGTTGTAGCCATCTACATATAGTATCACGCGCTACATGGCATTGTTGTAGCCGTCTACATATAATATCACGCGCTACATGGCATTGTTCTAGCCATCTATATATAATATCACGTGACACTTGGTATTGTTCTACAATCTACATATAATATCACGCGCTACACGGCATTGTTGTGGCCATCTACATATAGTATCACGCTCTACATGACATTGTTCGAGCCATCTACATATAATATCACGCGGTACATGACATTGATATTGCAATGTACATATAATATTACGCGCTACATGGCATTGTTCTAGCCATCTACATATAATATCACGCGCTACATAGCATTGTTCCAGCCATCTACATATAATATCAGCCTGTACATGGCATTGTTATAGCCATCTACATAATATAGTATCACACGGTACTTGGCATTATTCCAGCCATATACATATAACATCACGCGGTACATGGCATTGATCTAGCCATTAAATATAATATCACGCGGTACAGGGTGTTGTTCTAGCTATCTACATACAATACCATTTGATATTATGTCGATGTCCAGCTCAGGTCGATGGCCAGACGAATGCAACGAACCACACGATACTGAATCATATATTTAGCAAGCGTGTTTTTACAGTGATTCATGACATTCTATAGCGGTTAGTATGATATATGGCCATCAATGATTGATCGATGTAATAAAGGAGCATTTCGTCATTTTTGTTTACTTCAATAATCGAAGTCGGTGATCTAAATATACTATCTGATCACTGCCTTATTTATTTGGTGCACAGCATAACTCAGTCGAAGACGATACTGACACATATACATAGACTGATAAATAACGTTATGTTTTAATTCGCTCTGTTCAAACAAACATAAAACATTTATGATCTATTCTCCAAAATAATTTTAAAAAACCTCAGGTTTTCAAATTATACCAATAAATGTTACATTCTAAAAGAATAACAAACAATAGAAGGGTGTTAATTCGCACAGGCAAACATTTATTCGATTTAACAACATAATTCAATGGCGATGATTCCGGTTCCTGCTCCTTGAATATTGGAGATCCTGTCCAATGTACCTTATGACATATGAATTGAACACAGAGCTATAAAGCTCTCACTTAGAGCTAGAAGTTGAAAAACACTGCGGGTTTAAACACTGTAGCTCTTGTTTTCACTGTTTATTGTCCGGAACTCATCACAGCCTATGTCCATCCTTCTTAGAAAGGTACTACAAAAGAACTAAAAATAGCAATTGTTAATAACAATTCTTTGAATAATGTCCCACTGTACTATATCGCACTGTTATTACATAATTCATCATGACACATATGGTTTTACTTGAAATATATTTTTCCGCTGTACTTCAGCCATATTTAACCCGTCGGTGCTGTTAAGCATTGTCTATGGTAAAACTACGATTATTGTAACTTTATATTAAAGTTCTTAATGACGTAGATGGGTGGGTGGGTGGGTGGGAAAAGCGACTTTACTGTTTGCCTGTCGGATTCGAATGACAGAAAAGTTTTTCTGCTGAGTACACGTCAGCGTATACTCGCTTTGCACGTGCAAACGAGTATATAACGCCCTATAGGAACCGGTTGAAACCTGTTTGAACAGGTTCATTGTAACTCGTCGAACTTTAAGTTATTAAAGAGACACTTTCATAAATTATTTTTGGAATAGTGATAAAACGCTTGATTTATTGAATGCTTGGGTAGTTTCGATACATTCCGGAAATAATATGAATAGTGTAAGTAATCCGGATATTGGTTGACGAAAACATAATATATTTATTGAAGAAGTATCTTCAATGTATTTTTTGAACGTAAGCTTAGAACGGGTAATAAGCTAACCAATCTGTATATAACAAACAGAGTAAATCCATGGTACAATGAAGAGTGCGATTTTTACTTTATTGAAATGTTAAATAAGTACAGGTTTTGCAAAACTCACAAGGTGTGATTATAAGGGTCTTTTAATTTTTCGAACAGTGTATTAACCGAGACAAAACATCAGTCTATGTGAAAGCGAAGTATCGAAATGCTAAATTGTATTGGCGGATCTTAACAGACGGCGCTGATGTACACCGCTGTTAACAGACGCCGCTGATGTACACCACTGTTAACAGAGGCCGCTGATGTACACCACTGTTAACAGACGCCGCTGATGTACATCACTGTTAACAGAGGCCGCTGATGTACACCACTGTTAACCGACGCCGCTGATGTACATCACTGTTAACAGACGCCGCTGATGTACACCACTGTTAACAGACGCCGCTGATGTATACCACTGTTAACAGAGGCCGCTGATGTACACCACTGTTAACAGACGCCGCTGATGTACACCACTGTTAACAGAGGCCGCTGATGTACACCACTGTTAACAGGCGCCGTTGATGTACACCACTGTTAACAGGCGCCGCTGATGTACACCACTGTTAACAGACGCCGCTGATGTACACCACTGTTAACAGACGCCGCCGATGTACACCACTGTTAACAGACGCCGCTGATGTACACCAGTCATCTTTTGAACAATATTTTATAGCTGGTAATAGCCATGCAAAGCTGGAAATGGAAATGTTGGTGGGTGGGATACGTCATATCAATGCTTTTAAGGACAGTTACTTCATTTTCTCATAATAACAAATATAATAAATGGTAATTAGTAAGAGGTTTAACATGCAAGTTATATTTTTTGTTTTAAAATAAGAACGTTGTCCTTGTTAACGATATATATATTTAAGATATTTCCATTAACATTGCTGAATAATCCAAGCAGATGCAACCACCATCAAAATCCTTTAATAAAGCACAAGCTCTTTGATATGTTTAATTCAAATCACTAACCATCACGATTTTTGCATACATGCAGACCTAAATCACTTTACACAATAAAGTAGTGCACATGTTTAATATGAGTGTTTGCAACCGTTATTAAATTTTAGGTGTTACTAGTATTTTGGAATTAAAGATAGTATTTTTTTTTATTTTGTTACTGCAAATTAATAAAATAAGTATATATTTCCAAACTGAACTCTGATAATAGTGAAATCTTTTTTGTTGTTGTAAATTCAACAGCAAAAATAGATTTCACTATCAAAACAATATCAAGCCACAATAATTATATTAGCTGTAGTGGTTATCTACGGAACCCCGCAGGTGACAAGCATGAAAAATAATTTAAAGCGTTTGCACGCTCTACTTCAGTAGTAGTAGTAGAGCGTGCGAACGCTGTAGTAGATGTAGCTAGAGCGTTCGCACGCTGTACTACAGCGTTCCCACGCTCTAGTATTCCGCCATCAACAGGCACATTTTACAACAGATGTACACCGTTTCCCAACCTAATGACGACGGCGTGTATATATATATATATACACTCAAGAGATATGAAAACGCAACACGGGAATTTCCGCTATATATTGTATATACTGCACACTTAATTGCACATAATATTCCAAAGAAATCCCAAGATGTTTTTTTTAAAAAAAAGTTGCAGTTAACTAGAGAAAGGACACAACTGTGATGCTGTAGACGTTTTAATCACACTACACTTTGTAACAAGAACTTCATCAATGCTGAAGTTGCTCTTCGAAAAATTGAGCTAGTTCAGTACTGTATTTAACGTAAATAGTTTGCAAAATTTTGCATCCTAAGTTTGCTCACATGATTGAGCCAAACGCGTACTCTGTGAATAATGAAACATTGCAGGAATACTATTTGCTGTATTGTTTGTTGTTTTAGTATTTTTTCCAAAAGGAAAGGTCTTACGTAGCCATGTACCATTCGATTAAAAGCAGCATATTGTACATACAATATATAGCGGAAATTCCCGTGTTGCGTTTTCATATCACTTGAGTGTATATAGATCTACCTTACATATTTTGAGAATCTTTACCTCTATATTAACCAGACAGAATAAACCCCAAAAATGGAGCGTCGAATTAAGAGTACTCAATCGTCATAATTCATTTTACGCATATGTAATCACGAGTATTTTAAGAACTCCTGAATGAATCAATACATTTAATCGGCAAAAATACCTCAATATGTGACCTGAACACCTGGATAGTTTTGGTAAACGGTTTTGTAGAGTACTTTTGCCGTTATTTGCGGGTTAGTTTCTTTAATACCATGATCTTTTTAATAATGTCACTATCTTTCTGTCGCACGCTCTACTACAGCCTGCGAACGCTCTAGCTACAGTGTGCGAACGCTCTAGCTACAGCGTGCGAACGCTCTAGCTACAGCGTGCGAACGCTCTACTAGAGCGTGCGAACGCTCTACTACAGCGTTCCCACGATCTAGTATCCCGCCATCAACAGGCACATTTTACAACAGATGTACACCGTTTCCCAACCTAATGACGACGGCGTGTATATATATATATACACTAGTCAAAATTGCTAACGGATCACTTGTTATTTACTTACCAGTAATTTCAAAATTTACAAAAATCAATATCGCGTATGACCGCCGTTTGCGCGTACAACAGCTAAACAGCGTTGTCGCATGGAATTTATGTAGTTATGTAGAAAACGCTGATGTATGTTATTCCAAACATTGACTATGTCACTTGTGAGGTCAGCAATATTTTGTTCATTTGTTGCCTTGGTAACTGTCGCACACGACGGTCGATTTCGTCCCACACATGTTCGATTGGATTTAAATCCGGACTACATGGCGGCCAATCCATTGTTCGAATGTTGTTGCCCTGAAGTAGCTGACTTTTTTGTTGTTGTTACTTCTAAGGTTTAAAGACCGTCCGCCAACTAAAACGCCAGGAGAACCCTGGCGCTATGGGCACAATAGAGTCTGGTCTGTTCTAGATGAGTGTGTTGGTTGATCTGCTGCTGCTGTGTTTCTTAGCCTAATAAATTGGCTCCTATGCAGTTTTTTTTTTTATTATTCTGACGTTCTATGTAACTGCATATACAAATTGGCTCCTATGCAGTTTTTTTTATATTATTCTGACGTTCTATGTAACTGCATATACAAATTGGCTCCTATGCAGTTTTTTTTTTATTATTCTGACGTTCTATGTAACTGCATATACGCCTAATTTCCTTTGCAAAAAAACCGACTGGAAAAAACGCTCGAACACCCATGTGATTTTCGAACGAAATTGAGCAGCTTATCAGACATGTGCGTAAACCATGACGATAATCTAACAAAATAATAAGTTATTTACCATTTACTTTCGGTTTTATTTTTTTCCGAAGCATATTTTACATAATATATCGGTTTTTTGTAGATCGCTATACATGTGTATTGACAATATATTGACAAGTGCGCGTCTCTCCCAACGTTGCATGCGCATGCGCATAAGTACATATTTTCCACTGTGGACAAAGTGTCACGAAACTGCGTTGTGTATACTGTACCTAGTATAAAGTTTTCAAGTCTTAGGTTAACAAACGGTAATGGGCGAAGGGTGCCGGGATATTTATTATGTATTACCCCGTCAGACATTCTCCTAAAAGAAAATTAAAAAATCTCGCTTGTTTTATAGCCTGATCTGGGGGAAAAAGCACCTAACCATAGACCTACTGTATGTCCATGACTTAACTTAAGCTTGTTTATTTTGTTTTGTTATGTTCATTTCATTTAGTTGTAGGGGGTGGGGTGGGGTAAGTTTACGGGTGGATTCAGGGGGCGACCCACTAAACAAACTGTACAATATGGAAATTTATATTAAACAAGAGCTGTAGGAGAACAGCGCAGCTCGACTATTCAGAGAATAATAAATGGTATAGGCAGTATATACCATCAGAAAACAAGGCTAAAACAATGTGAGGGTGGGGTGGTGGGTGGGGGTGGGTATAGAAACTCGGGCCGATATAAAAAGTATTGTTAGAATCTCATACAAATTATAGCAGGGTGTGACATTTCATTTATTTTTAGCAGTTTTAATCCAAAGTTGCTGTCATTTAAAAAAAATTGCGATTTTTTATTGTGGCCTCATTTCAGGTTGTGTTTTTATTGATATTTCATCTGTGTATCTGAATTTAATCTAAATTGCTTTATATGTAAATGATTGCGTTCAAATTAAAAAAATTAACATCCAATAATGGAAGATAAAATGAAAACAATTTTCCTCCCCCTGTCCTCCATTGGGGGGGGGGGGGGGGGGGGGGGGGGGCTGGGGGAATTTCCCTCCCCCTGTCCTCCATGTGAGGGTGTGGGGGGGCGCATAATTGATATAGTTGTATATTTGATAAAACAAAACAACACCGACATATGTAAAAAAAAAAAAAAAAAACATTCGGGTGGTGTTTGGATGGTTGTGAGGCGAAACATATTGATAAACTGATAAAACAAAACAACACAGATATATGCAAAATATACAAAACAACAACAACATTCGGGTGGTAGTGATGATGGTGTGTTGGATGGTTGGGTGTGGGTGTGGGGGTGTTGGGGGTAACACAAATTGACCAAAACAACACAGAAATATGTAAAAAAAAAAAAAGAAAAAAAAGTTTCCAGTGGGGATGGAGGTGGGGGAGGGGCGTAATGGGTGGGTGTGTGCAACATAGCTTTATGTGTAAGAATTGACCAAAACAACACAGAAATATGTAAAAAAATTATATAAAAATCGTGTTTCAAGTGGGCAGGCGGGGAGTGGGGGAGGGTGGTGGCAGGGCCACATAAGAATTGACCAAAACAACACAAAAATATGTAAAAAAATAATTAAATGAGGGTGGGGGGGGGGGTTAGAGGAGGATGGAGAGGGGGGGGGGTTGGCAACATAGCTATATTTGCAAGAATTGACCAAAACAACAGAAATATGTAAAAAAAAAAATGGAGGGGGAGAGGGGTGTGTGTGGGGTAGGGGTGGTGGGCGCGGAGGAGGGAG
>JAWPHD010014717.1:0-59501 GCA_037043455.1 Cyrtodaria siliqua | reverse complement strand
AATTTCAAAAGTACTAAAGGCAACTTCAAAACATTTCATAAAAATGTTATTCACAGTAAGAGGATGTGTCACGCGTAAGCAAAGGTCAAGGTCACATTTGAAGGTCAAATATCAGATGTGTCAAATTCGTGTCTTGACCATAAATTTGGAATTACGAAATGGAATGTCATGAAACTGTATACTAACATTAGTGACAATGAGAAAGTTAGAATCATGTCCGTATCTTAAAGGTCAATGTCACAGTTGGAGTCAAATTTCAAACAAGTCATAATCGTGTCTTAGCAATAACATTGAAAGTTCTGAAAGTAATATCGTGACAATTCACACAAATGGTAACCACAATAGGTGGTGCGTCATCAATAATCAGGTTTATATTGCAATGGTCAAGATTGCACTAGAGGTCAAAGTTCAAAAGAGTCAGTATTCGTGTCTCTTGAAACTTCACACAAATGTTTATCACAATTAGAAGGTGTTACGCGTACAAGATTCATTTCTGTACATCAAAGGTCACGGTACACACTGGGTACCAATCGTGTCTCAGGAAATGTCATCAGCATAAACATGTTTAGCAGGATCAGCAGGTGTGTTGTGCGCATAATTCTGCCTTCCATTTACCATTGCGTTTGACCTGTAAGATAGCTGTTATCATTAGCATTTCACCAATCTAGGAATTACCACAAAGAAAAAACACATTCGGTCGGGGTGCATTTGGCACTTACCCGAGTCATTTCTTATCTTAGCATTACCGTGTTTAAATATACATTGTTATAATTAACGTGCGTGTTTTTCTTAACATTTAATTTCATATAATTAAATTGTTGCTATTTTTTCAAAGATGTTAATTTTAACACACCCAAGTTCAGGGATCACTTTAACTGATGTGAGTAACCGAGTCATCCATGCTCAATGTAATTGTTAAAATATACTTGCAGGTGTTATTGTGGACTCCGGGGGTACTTACGACCAGTCCTTTATTGTTGCAGGTATTTATATTGTAATATAAAAACATGTACAGGGGCGAGAATTTAAACGCTAAATCAAATTTCAGAGGGGATTTCCTTCCAAACAAAAAAGCGTAACAATATGTATGAGGTATCAAATTATTCAGTTAAATATTAACAAAACATTGGCAACAAAATTCCGGACCATTTCATTCTTTAACGTCATTTAATCCCGGTATATCTGTCGTACGTCGAGGAAAAGTTCAGTACCTGGTATGACCTCCATCTCTGTTGATAACATCCTGCAGTGTGGAGGGCATAGCATTGCAAAGTCTCCTAATAGTACAACTTGGACGTTGACGTACTCTACGGCCTAGTTCGTCCCACAAGTCTTCGACTTCCATGCCATCACAGGAATAGTATGTTGAGAAAGTCTGTTGTAATCCTAGCTCTGTGAGGGGGTGCGTTATCATGCTGCTACGTTAATACATTACGTCGTCGGGACATCGGTAACACTACAGGTGTGAGAATTTGATTGATGTAACGGTCAGCATTAAGATTTCCATTACAAATCATAAGTTGAGATCTGAATGCATGATTAATGGCGCCCAGACCATGACGCCGCCTCCACCATGACGTTCGTGTGCAACAACGCCATTCCTCGCGTAACGTTCATTACGCCGCCGGTAAACTCTTGTCCGTCCGTCAGAATGGTACAAATTAAATCTCGATTTATCCGTGAAAAAGTGATTCCTCCAATTGTTCCCAACGTTTTTACGCGCCAATTATAGCCTTGCGCGACGATGTATCTGGGTCAAACTATTCCCTTTAGCGGTCTCCGACAGTTGATGCCATATGCACGCAACCGATTCCTCACCGTGGTTCAGGAGCAGACAAGTCATTTCACGTGCCTGAACCGCATAACTCAAACATAAATAATTGGGGTTGGAGGCAACGTAGTTCCCATTTTGCAAGCACGTGCAGATGCGCGGATTTTATAGTACTCTTTTTAGAAACACTAGTTTAAAGCTTATACTATATGGCAAAGAAAACAAATCATATCAGAAGTCAGTTATTATGTCGGAGATTTATAAAACAATCGTATTGACAGGTTTTATTGAGATATCATAGTCGGAAATCGCGGTACAAATGCGAAGATCGAAAAAAACTAGTTTTTGTTTTCTTCGAAATTGCCAATGTTTCAAAACGGGTACAAAAATTGTATATTCTTAAATATTGTTGAAATTGACAGGAGTCGAAGATCATTACCTGATCTACCTTTTATGAAAATTTCTTATTTTTTCGTGAATATACATTTTGCGTGCCCGTTTTGAAAGTTGGTACCTGCATTTCACTCTTTCAGAGGCTATTCAAAATGGCGGCGACACAGAAAAACACCAAGCCCAGGGCCAGTCAGTCGCAGGCCACAAACCCACATCTCCCTGGACAAATTGACATCATATGGTCAATGCACAGTCACAGAAACTAAATATTGTGAATTGAACTGAACGTTTATAAATAGCTAAGGAATGTGCTAAAAATAGCTCACACACATTCAAAGGTCAAATAATGCTGATCCGTGTACATACACAGATAGATCGTTTACACATATGGATTATTTCAATTTATTTGCACAGAAGTAGAATTAAAACAGTGTTACAATCACGATCGTATACAATTCCAAGTTTTGCATGAGTGCGTAATTTACAAAATACAAACAAATAGATCTATTACAGTAGACAATGTAGAGAATTAAAATTGAAAAGTGGAACACACCAGCAAATGCCTGAAATGGGTCATGGCATTGTCTGCACTGTAGCCTATGTAAGTAAATACACTTTTAATTTCTGTATGACAAGTGTTTAACGTTGAAACATGTAAAACGGTGGTGGTTGATATATATTAACTTAATTCTGATTATTTTTTAGAACACATGAGTGATGAATAATTGATGAAAATGTAAGCCTTGAAAATCTACTATTTGTTCATGAATGCCACCTGTGACTTACATTTTGGACAGTATCATCTTCTGGAAAGCACCACTTTCAATTCTAGTTGTGTTTTAAGTAAAATGTTATGGAATGCTGACATTGTTAGCATTGAGAAAGTTGGACAGTCTCAGTTATTAATATTAAAATCAAATGAAACAATATCATATATGACTTGTTTTTTTCAGGTCTGCTAAGACTAAGTTAGCTAGAGGCAGTGTGCAGTATTACCATAGCCAGATTCAAGTCAAATTTCCCAGTCTCACAGTATAACTACATCAAGAGCCTTGTATTAGCCAGTATGTAGGTAAGCGCAGCTTCAAAAAATCTATGAATTTATCAATGTTTGTTCTTTGCAAAATATGTGGCATTGTGCACCAGTCCTGCACAACAGACATATTAATAATTTGTTATTAGGTCTGTGCCTGCACTTAGTCTCAGACTTTTTATACCAAAAATAAAAATGGTGTTTTACAGCACATCGACACATAAATAGGTCATATTGTGCTTAGTACATATGTAAAATTAAACAAACAATAAAAAGGTCCCTGTATTACATCTAAATTATTAAACTTAACCAAGACCCCGACTTAACATAATGTGTTGGCATGGCCCAGCAATAGCATGGTGGATGATAGCAATCTGGAGCTTCCGGTTCAAGTCACACATGCACCACTGAGTTTCGTCTATGGTTTCGGGCATTACATCTTCCCTCAGTCTTGTTTGTTCCTCAGCCTCTTTTGTTTGATTGGGATTGAAACTGGGGAGTCTATCCTCCAAGCACGATAAACAACCATAGAAATTATTAATATATACATTAGTAAGAGTAAGACAGGTTCTCGAATTCCTATGTGTCATTTGGGGCGGCTCTAAATAAGGTATACCGGTAATAAATGTGTTGATTTAGCCGAAAACGATTATTTTTAATTTATTGTACATGTAAAAAAAGTTCTATAATCACTATTCATTTACATATTTCAGTTCTACAACTTGTTACCTATTTAAGTTGAAACAAAATATCATGTATGTCATTTTTATTTTCAGAGCCTGGAGTCCTGAGATGCTGGGAGTTAGCTGAAAATAGTTAGTGATGTCCCAATATATATGGGAGGATTTTATTGAAACAAGTAGTCACATATAACTTTTTACAACATTAACAACAGAATCAGAAATACTTAAACGAACAAGAATAGTATATAATAACAAGATGGTGTACAATAATTTTTTTTTTTTATGAATCATGAATCAGTAATACCTCATACGGACAGTACTAACGTTAGCATCAACTTCAAGAAAAATATGTCTAGTAAGAGGATCACCAGTTCAGCCAGCACAATATCATATCAACATGCATATCCGACTGTAGACACAAGGTGGATCGTTGGCGACATTAACTGGATAGTTCATTGGAGTGGCTCAAAATAAGGGCTAATATGAAAATATAAATGTGTTTCTGTTAATCTGACCGGCCGTGCCCAATTTATTTATTGGATTAAGATGTTTTCTGAATTTTATTGGATTATATAAAAGTTTGTGGAATAACAGATGGCAGGAGGTGTATATTACCGGTTATACCCAGAAGAAAAGTGAGTGGTCTTCCTCACCAAAAAAATAACAAACAGATACATGTATATATATATATAACCCCACATATGTTCAAATTGGCTTGCACCATATAAACAATTACATATTAAAGGGACATGCAGCAATCTTCTTTTTTTTAAACTCCAAAATGTTATAACTTATAATTTAAATATATGCAAGTGGGTGTAAAGTGAAAATAAATTACATTTTAATGCTTGATAAAAACTTGATAAATGCTGTGTGTCCCTTTAATAAATAAAAACAATTATTGTATGATGCAATTTAATTTGTTATGTAATACCCTTTATATTTGGGATATTTTGATGTAAATATTTGAAATAAAATGTTTTAAATCAAATAAATAATTCATTTTGATATCTGACTTGTTACATATTTTTTACTTAGTCATGAAAGATAATATTTAAGGCCTTAATATGTACCTTAAATGTTTATTGTTTACCATTGAAAGGTGAGGCGGCATATGGTGTTAGTTATCTGTGCGTCTATATCCTTCCACAGTTTTTAACCAATCTTTTCGAAACTTTACATGATCTTTATCTATGATGTCTAGAGGAGCATATCGATTTTGCATCAAAATAAAATTTATTTATGAATATATATTCTTGCATAGTACAATTTTCCACGGATTGTTTTCAGTGCGTTCATTCAAGTCCCATGGACATATTGAGTTGAGATGTTAGGTTGGCATTTTATATTCGTATACATTCTCATCTTCACCTCTCACCGCTGCGGGTTCAATTCCCACTGGGAGCTCAACTTGTAGGTGAGAAAGTGTCGATTCTTACAGATAGCAGTAAGTACACAGTACTGGTTCTACCCAGGAAATATGGCCTAAAATGTGCTATAATGACATAAAACACAATTCAACTTTAAAAATATAAAGTAAAAGAAATGGCCTTCTTTATTTTCCTTCGATGCTATCAGTATAAGTATTACGACAGTGTTTCTGTCTGATAAAAAATTCATCTTAGGTTTCAACCGACAAATGGTCTATATTTAAACTAATACAAGTAAGATGGGGCCCTCAAACCCTTTTATGTGTGGGTGATATATTCCACGGTTGATTCATGATACTAGCATGGGACAGCTATAGTACATATGACAGTGCTGAGTGCAGTTGCGGATGAATTGAATATTTAACGGCTCATCAACACAGTACAGGTTATTTAGAGCCGCCTCAGAGAGAGGGGAAGGATACATAGGAATCCGGGAACTGTGCACTACCCTTATTATCGAACAGATTCCTATGGTTCTTTAACATGCTCGGATGATAGACCTATAAGCGGGACCACCCTGTTTACGTCCCCATCCGACGGATGAGGCTAAGGGAATGTGTCTTGCCCAAGAACACACCGACAAAACTCAGTGGCACCACCTTCGGTTACAAATCCGCTGCGCTACTGACTGCGCCAAGTTGCGGATGACAATTAGACACTGGACAGTCTAGTCAAAAACACAGCAACAAATATATTATCTGAATATGTTTAAGAATGTACTGTATGCTTGGAAGAGCTTTCAAAAACAGACTAGCTTTCATGATTTTAGTTGGGGTGGGATGGGGCGCATCCTTTTAAATCTCAGTTCAGATGCCCTCCCCCTCCTTCTCTCCATCCCAACTCCCATCTTGAACAGTAGCGATTGTTACGTAAACTTTCCACATATGAGAGGGTGCCCAATACTACCCGCTCCATCAAATACGCGCCTGCAGTTCTTGCGAGGTCAGTCGAGTCAAAATTACAGTTAAATCAAACAATTCGTATTTTCGTGTACTTTTGATAAAGAAATAACATGCTTTTCGTGATATGCAGCAAAATTCATGTAATGTGTGAGCTAAAACAACAATTTATTTAACAAAAAACACACGGTTGTTGTCATTTTAATCGTATTCTAAAGATGGCATCTTTTAGAGTTATCGCCCCTCGCTTCGACATTTTACAAGGCGGGTCTGAATTTATCACGCAGTAGAGCTTCTAAAAAAAAAGTCGGTACAGACGAAAATCACGAAACCTAAAGGGGAAATGAAATTTCATGATCAAAAATTGTCACAATTTTCCAAATTATGCGTTTTAAAAAATTCAAAATGGTGGACTTTTTTTTTTTTTTGACGTTGCCGAAAGTTGACGTACTACTTTTCGTTGTCAAGCGTGGTTGCGATATTTGAAAGATGTAGGAAAATATCAAGGCTGCTCCCCTACTGGTTCGATGTATTGGGTGACCTCTATTGCCTATGACTATGTTTTTTGTCATACTGCAAAGAAAATTCTCAGGATTTCATTGGTCAATGCGCCGTAGACATGGGCTCATGTCTACGTCTCGAGACGTGAACATAGGACGAATTCCCCGTAGGTACCCCTTTACTCAAATACACAAAAACAAAATGGCGACGATAACGTTGCCGATTCGTTTTGGAAACCGCCGATTGTTTCCTTCCTATCGCTTTTCTGCGCGTTCCACTGTGTGTAAAAGTCTGAAATAATCGTAAGTGTATTTTTTTGGCAATTTTACAGATAATAAAACATTAACATAGTGACAAAATACGTTTATTTTATTAAAAAATCTGCCAAATTTAACGACGTTAGAACGATGACGTCACGAAAGTAAACAACGTCTGGTTAGAGGCACGTTACGGGGAAATTGGCGCAATAAAAATGAAATCGTGTTTTTGCCTGTTTTTTTCCTTAAATAAATGGTTACAACTTTGAAGTATGACAAATTCGTTATTAGGATTCTTGACAGGGAACCTGGGCTCACATTTCCTGCCTGGAAATATATATTCTCCCTCGCCTTACGGCTCGGGTGAATATAATTTCCAGGCAGGCAATGTGAGCGTATGTCCCCTGTCAAGAATCCTAATAACTAATAATGTCGACGCCGCCGTTAGTAAACGATCTCGAAGATGACGTTAACGTATAAAAACGTCCTGGCGTGCCGTCGTTACACGTTGTGTTCCGGGTCGGGGACGGTCGGTAACTGTTCCTGTGGCGTTATAGCGCTGAAAAAGTAGGCTAATTCGTACATCGAGCAACGTGAAAGCGTCTTTCTACTTCAATTTGTGTTAACCCCACTTCTAGAAGTCCGAAAATCCCGTTTTTCGTAGTTTAGTCTTGGCATGTTTATTTTCAAACGTATCGACTTTTTTAAATATTTCTCCAATGTGTATTGATAACACATGTACTGTTTATAATTTTGCACCAACATTGCCACATGGTTATCACGCACGAGGTGCACGGAGAAATCATACCTGCTGGTGACTACTACGTTTCACGGTTGAACGCACACTAAAACTGGTCACATTCCATGCAGATTGTAATTTTATGCAATCTGTTTACATTTTATAAATTTATCTCACTTAGAAAAAAAACATCCTATTTTTTCTATGTAGCGTTTTTATTTCTCGCCAGTGTATTAAGTAATATCGTTTACATTATCGTGTCACTGTAGTTGCATTAGTACATTGTTCTAATCATTATTAACATTTTGTAAAATAAAAGTTTCCGAATTTTTTGGTTTTTCAACATACATTTTCTTACATATTTTTACATCTTTTTCATAACTGGATAAAATGCAAATAAAATTGTAACTCATAACATTGAATTCAAATTAACTTTTCCAAATCTTAATCAACAATGAGAAATTAAAAAAAAATAGCGTTTGCCATGTTCAGGGCTGCCTAATCTGCGGGTAAAATCAAACATCGACGGATCTCGGTTCATGTCGTTTTTAATGAACATTTAATGATTTGACAGCTTTAGTTTATATTAATATATGCTGAAGGAAAAAGAAAGGCATAATCAAAATATTGCCTATACTACACTATTATATACACCTAATTCCTCATAATATTCCAGATATATCTCAAAGTGTTTGGTACAAAAAAGGGCTACCACTAATTACAGAAAGGACAACTCTTTCATGTAGTAGACCTTTTAATCAGAGTATACTTTGTTACACGAAATTCTAAATGTTGAAGTTTCGCTTGAAAAGGTCAAGCCATTTCAGTATTGTGTTTAACGTTAAAGGGGTTGATGCACTATTTTCAAACACTATTTATTTAATACGGCTCTGAAAAACTTGAAAATAGCTGAAGGTATTATCAAAATGCCATGAAAAACAAAGGAGATATGACCTATTGAAAATGTATAAAAGAACATTAATGGAGGCGGCCATCTTTGAACGATGACGTCATGGCGCCATTTTACCATGCATGGCATATTGACAAAATACATATTAAAGCAAAGGAAATCACTGCAAATTGATTAAAAATAAATATACATATGTAAAATGTATAAATTGTATGGTTATTTTTCATTTGCAGTGATTTTCTTTGCTTTAAAATACGTTTTGTCAACATGCCATATATGGTAAAAAGGCGCGATGACGTCATCGTTCCAAGATGGCAGCCTCCATTTATGTTTTCTCGCAACTTTTCAATAGGTCATATCTCCTTTATTTTTCATGGCATTTTGATAATTCTTTCAGCTTTTTTCAAGTTGATTAGAGCTAGAGCCCTTTAAAATAAACCTTGTTAGAAAATAGTGCATCAACCCCTTTAAGAGATTGCAACGTTTAAAGCCTATGTTTGCGCACCTGCTTGAGCCAAATGCGCATTCTGTCGATAATGAAACTTTAAATGGGTAACCATTGGTGCGTTCGGTGCTGTTTAACCCTTCTTTCCGAAAGGACAAGCCTAATGTTGAGCTGTACCATTCGATTAGCAGTAGCATAATAAACATACAAATATATAGCGGAAATACCCATTATGCGTTTCTTTTCCTTTCCAATATATTATAGTCAATTCGTCTAAATTCCAGCATGCTGTATACTCCTGGCATCCGTCTCGGGTGCTGCCACAGTTTGTTTTCCAATCGCCGACATACAACAACAAGATACGACAATTCGCATAGAGTTTGAGGAAATGATTCAAGTGGGCAATAAACTTGAACATGTTTCCACGCATGAAGAGAAGTCAAACTGCTGACATCAGTTGTGCGTAGATGTAAATTTTCCTTCAATACATTGCGATTATAGTGAATTTCTTCGACAAGTGAAACAAATAATATGTGAATTTTCAAAAATATATCAGCCATGTATGAACATTATGGCGCACAGTAGTGCAATATGCGGGTTCTTGTTTAAATCATACAATCAATGTATGAATTATTAGGTGTGTTTTATAATTAAGTAGTGTGTATATTAAACGTAGTTGTAAAATTCGAACAGAAAATGTCGGATTCACAGAACACAGCAAAGCAGAAACACGTATACAAAACAAACAATAAACACACAAAAAATAGAAGCAAAGTGTTTCACATCACAAACATAAAAGGTTTGACAATATGGATACCGCCTTGAAACGGCCAGTGTCTAAAAGGCGGCTGAGGGTATAAACTAGATTATTTGGGTTCACCAAACCTCATTGTCACCCTAATGCCATCCTAACAAAACGGGACAGGCCGTATCCTCTAACCAACTATAACACAAAGATGATCATATATATACGAAAATAAACAAACAACAAAAACATGTCACAGGATGACCTTAGTGGTTGGGCTAACTCAGGAAAGAATCAATGACGGTGAATGCATTTACATAAGTTTAATGCAACATTTAAAATATGTTTAATATATATAAAACTATCTAAAAAAACAAGCGAATACACAAATGAACTATGAAAAGAATGTTCTCATGAACGTTTAAGACGTTCTTAGTATTGTTATAAATACTGAATGTCTAAGACACTAAAGTGTTGTTAAAGCTATAACAATGTTGATCTAGCGCGATAACTGTGATGCGCGAGAGCTCATGAAGATGATGATGCGCGAATTCAATGGATGATTGTCATCAAATGCCTTCTGTAAGGGTTGATGACGCGATGCAATGATAGTTAACCTCCACTGAGATTGTGAGTAATATTCCTCCAGTGAGGATTGGTAACGGGCCCACCTTGTGTCCCGGGGGTTGTCGTTAGTAAAACCTGGCTGTGCAGGTACGGGGACCGTCTCCACCGCTCGTAAACGTTATTCGTGGAAGCTTAGCTCCATTCCTGGATATCCAAACCTAGATGGCTTACTCCAACCCTGGATGGCTTATATCCTGGATGGCTTAGGCTGTAATTATACATACGTTTTAGATGTCGGTTGACAAACATAACAATCTTGCATAATTATTACCAAAACAAATCATTATTCAATCAATATATGCAAGCTGTACTAATGATGAGTAGCAATGTATACATATTCTACAACGCCATGTATACGCTATGTACGTCGCTGTTAATCAATGCCCCTAATACATGTAATATAAACATGATCAAATTACTCATATATTACACTCACTGAGTTATGCATGCACGCATGTCAACTAATGACCACATTATTCAAAGCTATGCATACGCGTCGAACATTTATTCTTGTCACTCATTTCATTGTTAACTAATGTTAACAATCGTGTATTACAATCACTGAGTTATACGCCAACGTTAACTAATGCACCTATTATCCACTGTTATCAAATTAATACTGTTTTACAATTAATGATCAATTACAATAATTACATCTAATAAAGTAACTTCAAAATCATATGCTAGTCTAAAGTTATGTTTGAGAAACATCAATGCTAACCGGATGTCGTAACCGCCAAACAAGATGGCGCCGCCCACTGAATACAAATATACGATAAAAGTTTAATAATAAAACTACTAACCACATGTTGCCTATGAAATTTGCCGTCCAATCTCTGTTCCAACAATGTACTATCGATGATCCCGGCGAGAGCTAGAAGACAATGGGTTTTATAGCAAACATTACGCCCAAATCATTATTTCCCCCGTTCAGTCCGTGACAAACGTGGCTAAATCTGCAGTATTGAATCTATACGAGAGGCCCCTTATACAATTTTGCCGTTTAAGGAAAATATACCTATACGTTTACATGCATTAGCACAAAACTAAACTTATGACACGGCCTCTCTGGCGGCCACTTAAAATGTGCACGCTTTTACGTGTTACATGAATAGATCATGCATATGGTGAAATTGTTTCAACTCGAACAATAGATTTTGGGTGTAACCGATAACTTACAAGAGCTATGAACGACCAATACGCTCTACCCGTGACATTTTGTGACAGAAAACAACAATGAAAGTGCTCAATTATCTGTCAGAAGCCAAAGCAACAACAAAATACGCCATTAAAATTTGATTAAGACAAATATCAAACGCTACTGTTCTTTCAGGATGTAAGTAGACGTCATCATAGAGTCCACAATATGTCATGTTGCCGTACAATGAAAGAGAAAAGCAACGCGGCAAACTGTAAATTGTTCAACCACTAAAATGCAGTGCGTTGCAAGATGATAGAGTAATATTCTCTTTTGATAAACAACTTGTAAACGATTGTATGCAAGTCATCGTGACCAATTACTAGTATCTTACGAAGTTTGTAAATCACGTCACCATAGCCGTCAAGTTGTGATAGTCCTTGTCGCAGAAGAGTTCTTAAATTAGTTTTATAAGTTAAAAGTAGATCAGAGTTATGACAGTAAAAGTAGGTATAAAAGTCGAACAGGAAATGTAGCATTCAAGGACCATGGTCAACCAAAAACACAGAAACAAACAAAAACTACAAAGATGAATAAAAAGCAAGATATGAAATATAAAATAGTTGACAATAGGGCTACCGCCTTGGAAAAAGAAGGCTGCGTCGTGGGCGGGTTAAACCCAGTTCTAGGGTGCACCAAATCTCACTCTTACCCTATTGTCATCCCAATAAAATGGGACAGTGTAAATAAAGATATCCCCGCCAGGTTATATTTTCTAACAAACAAGGCAGCATTAATATACAATATAAGTATAGTATATAAATGGTTATGTTTGTATGAATATAAAATGTAAAAACATAGAAAGCCAAAAGGTAATGACTTGACAGAAGCCAGTGCAACAAAAGAACTAACCATTAAGAGTACGACAAGGCAATATATAAGACAAACATCAAACGCTATGTGCAATAATTTGAATATTTAGTTAGGCGTCATCATAGGTTCCACAATATGTCCACTCATCGAACAATCAAAGACGAAATCAAAATGGCGAACTTTTAATGTGTCAACCACTAAACATGCAGTGCGTGGTCAAATTAACAGGGTCATAACCTCTTTTGATGAACTGTTTGTACACCATGTGACTATAGATGACGGATTTTGATAGTCCTTGTCGCAGAAGAGTTCTGAAAGGGACAATGTCCGTGACTTTTAGTTTATAAAACACACACTAATTATGTTCGCAAACATAGCACACTAAACATTATTGATTATTTATCAATTAAAAGCAAGTGTTTGACGCAATTCAATCGCGGTAAAAAAGGAAAAACCGCTTCGTGCATTTGAACTCGTAGCCCAAACTAAAATTACACTCGCAGTAATAATAGTGACCGTGAGCGAGAACTAGTCGACATCGCTCCCGACTGAGCTATTACGCAATAAATACTATAGTGAAAACCTAATGTGCTGAAGGAAGTCACGTGATCGCAGAAAAGGTAAATAGTATGGGTCCCACTTTATTTATGCTCTATGCTCACGTTTTCATGTATACATTTCACTAAATAAAAGTCGGACAGTTATTTGGTTATGCTCAATATCTGCTTACTTACGTACAGTGTCCCTTTAAATTACTTTTATATTTTAAAAGTAGATCATTGTTACGATAATAACATTTTGAAAAGGTTTTCGGATGTTTATGTTAACGGTAACCCTGATTGAGCATATTTTGCGTTATACAAAGATTACGAATATTGTCTTCGACTCGACTTCTAAGCTATACAAAAACAATAAAAGTTGAGAAATATAGACCGCATAAGAAGTTGCTTAGGAAAGGTCCCAATCTAATTGGGCATATTTAACAATATCAAATTGAAAATCAACTCTCTTGTCATATATTTTGCTAAATAAATCTCCATTTTCAATAGGGAGATGCAAATCGATAAAAGAAACGACACTATCAGGAATATTAGGTTTGTTGAGTTGAATTTCTTTTGGATAAATTTTAACCATAGCAGAACAGAAAGATTTGTTAATGTTCACTATGTCATCCAGATATCAGAAGGTGTAATTTATGCTTCAATTACATCTGCCTGAGTACATGGTTAAGGACTCAACATGAAATCTCTTTCATTGCAATACAAAAATCAATTCTGCGACACGAGTGAGGTGCACAATTAGTACCTGTTGGCATACCACACTTTGTCTATAAACTACAGAATCCATTTCGTGCCGTCGAAATTTCGCCTTTTAGACAGCGCGAAAATTCGAAAACGCAAGGATGAAATCGCGAGGTTCATCATCGTGTTTGATTAAAACGCAAAATTATGCGCGAAAACACGAAGATGAACTTGGCGATTTCACCTCGAGTATTAGTTAAAAACTCATCCTGGCGTTTTCGACTTTTCCCGTTGCCTAACAGGGAAAATTACGTTGGCACGAAATGGAGTCCGTAGTTTATAGACAAAGTATTGGTATAAGTGGAGATACGCTGCAGACACATGATGAATAAACTTAGGGGTCTTAATGATCTCGCCGACAAACTCGTTGTTCTTAAAATACCTGTGATTGATATGCTTTAAAAAATGAATTATGACTTGGTAACTCGTAATTCGACGCTTCAGTTTTTGGATTTGACTTTCTGGTTAAAGCCGTTGATATTGTGTCCATAGAGTTTGGATTCTCAAAATATGTAAGTTGTATATATATGTCGTCGTCAGGAGGTTTAGAAACGGAGTACATCTGTACATCTGTACATCTGTACAACGGGGTCACTAGGTCAAAGGTCAAGGTTGCGGTGACATTGACTATCAAAACGATGTCCGATCAATAACTAGAGAATAGTTGGACCTAAGGTCCTCAAACTTGAAAGGATGGTTGGTCATGACAAGTAGATGACCCCTATTGATTTTGGGGTCACTAGGTCAAAGGTCAAGGTTGCGGTGACATTGACTATCAAAACGATGTCCGATCAATAACTAGAGAATGGTTGGACCTAGGGTCCTCAAACTTGGAAGGATGGTTGGTCATGACAAGTAGATGACCCCTATTGATTTTGGAGTTACTAGGTCAAAGGTCAAGGTTGCGGTGACATTGACTATCAAAACGATGTCCGATCAATAACTAGAGAATGGTTGGACCTAGGGTCCTCAAACTTGGAGGGATGGTTGGTCATGACAAGTAGATGACCCCTATTGATTTTGGGGTCACTAGGTCAAAGGTCAAGGTTGCGGTGACATTGACTATCAAAACGATGTCCGATCAATAACTAGAGAATGGTTGGACCTAGGGTCCTCAAACTTGGAAGTGAGGCCTATATAGCCCAGTGGTAGAGCACTGGGCCCACAAGCGGAAGGTCGTGGGTTCAAACCCCGCCGGATGCTGGTCTCTCCATTATCATCT
The DNA here is from genome assembly GCA_037043455.1 of Cyrtodaria siliqua. Lineage (NCBI taxonomy): Eukaryota > Metazoa > Mollusca > Bivalvia > Adapedonta > Hiatellidae > Cyrtodaria > Cyrtodaria siliqua. The sequence goes on along the minus strand of JAWPHD010014717.1, from coordinate 44,534 downwards.
TTCATTTATTCATTGCTTATCATTCATTACCATTCGGCAAAAATCCACCTTCTCGGCCCTCAAATTTGCTTCATGAGTAGTTAGTACCTCACTGCTGACTTGTGACGATGTTAGGCCGACGTTCACTGAAAGAAGGGAAGCTGTAGACAAAAATTCGTTGGTTCTTCGTATGGCGCGTCTATAGTATGCAGTGGCCAGTAGCCTAGTAGTGGCATAGTAGCTTGAATGGAGTACCATTGAGTACTAGGGGGAGGCTGTTTCACAGCAATAGACAATATCAGAAGACATATCAGACATATCAGCAATGTCCCAGAAACAGTACAATCCGAAGGAAAAAAGAGAAAAATCAGGTGAACTGCGGGTGAACAGCGAGAGTCGTCGCAGAAACGGAATATACAGCGAGGCTTCAGCAGAAAGTATGTCAGAACAGATCACCATCTAGTAGGAGGGACAACAGCAGAGCTGGCGGAAGACGGAGTGAGGGGAGGCGAAAGAAAGGAGCAGATAAAAGGGGTTGAGAAGGTGGGCCAAAAAAAAACAAAAAACAAAAAAACTTGGAAGGATGGTTGGTCATGACCAGTAGATGACCTCTATTGATTTTTTTTGGTTTAATTTTTTTTTTAATTTCTTTTTTTTTTAATTTCTTTTTTAATTTTTTTTTAATTTTATTTTTTAATATTTTTTTTTAATATTTTTTTTTAGGGTCGGCCCCTTAAAATAATAGGGTCGGTCGGGTTACCTGAACCACATATTTTTTTTATGTGGCCTTACTGATACAGATAGTATATACAGTCACAGGGATATTGATTGTCAAAACGATCTCAGATCAATAGAGGACGGTTGGACCTAGAGTCGTCAATTATGCCTGTTCGGGCTATTGGGGGAGCCATACGTTTTTGTCCCATGGACAATAACAATTTCTAGTTGGTTTTGTCCTTTTCATATAATATAGGAGATAATGGTACAACATGTCGTTGTTAAACTGAATAAGAAATGGTAAGGTAATTATCATAGTTTCATTAGGTTCTTCCTCAATGCTTTGGATTATATGTTTGCGCCTGCTGAAACCCAGACAAAGGGAGGTAGGTACATGAACTTTCGTTCCAAGGCTTTTTCGGTCGTACTTAAGATTTGTTTTCTCTTTGGCTGCAACTGCTGTGGTTGTTCAGTACAATTCTGGATACATCCTGAGGTGTTTTTAATGTATTTTTATATAGCTTTACAACAACATTTAAGTGTATCGTTTTCTAATTTCTCTTGATGTGGACTTTATTGTTAGAGATTTTCTTTTGATGTACATTTATTTACGCTGTTTTGTAAATATAGGCGTTGAAGACGGGATAATAGCCGCGGTGTGAACACATAAAATCGATTTAAGCTAACCTGTAGACCTTATTGCCTACATACTGTTGCAAGAAACCCTGTCTTCACCACTCTTTGTGTTATGTATTGTCCTTTTCATTGACTTTTTAAATATGCTCATTTATTTCGGTGTGAGGTGAAGTGCGGACCTACGGTGTCATTGCGATTGATTGATGTGGTTTCTGTAGGACCATTTTTCTCATTTTTGTGTCAATTATTTGTCTTCATTGGAGAAGCGCATACATTACAAAATATCAAAATAAATACCGAGAAGCGGATCCCTTGGAAGCAACAAACACAAATAGGAGATAAAAGTAGCAGACTCCGTTTTATTGAGTCTTGTTCATGAGAGGTAAGTCGAAACAATTCTTTATTAAGTACTTGAAACCGGACGTGTGAATTTGTTATGAATGTATTTTGATACGTCTTATCAAACTAGAAACTGTAACAACTTAAGTTAATAAAATATATTCTTCTGTGTCTTCTTCATTTTCTTCTCGCCATCTTCCTTATTATAATTAGCATATACAATCATGTACTTATTCAGTATCAATTTGACTTGCTTGCATAGAATTTAATAAAAGTTGATACAAATTGGACTTTCTAATCTTTCTTCATTACTCTAACATGGGATTAAATAATGTATTACTGCAATATATTCAACACTTGGTAATATACAATATAGATATACAAATCGAACAAGAAAAGTATCAAAAGCGTTCCGACGTTAACACCATTCATTTTCGTGTTTTAATCAGCCGAAAACCACCAACTTGTGCACACACGTTCAATTTTAGCAGAAATCATGGTGAAATTTCAATGAAGTCAACCCAGTACGAGTAAGTATTTGTATGTGACCTTATCCGTAATGGCACGTAAAATGTTACACGGGTTATACGCATTATATTGACGAACTTAAAAGCGCATAAAATACATCTGAGAATAGCAGATAAGGAAAACTAACTTTTTCCTGAAGGATATTAAAAAAATCAATTTTATTTGAAAATTCAACAACGTTTAAATGTTTGTTTTTTCCATTGTCCAATTATCTGGTCACACTAAATGTTTTTATGCATTTTATTTTCGAAATTTGAGAGAATAAGGGAAGGAATATTGAGCAAAAACGTTCAATTGAAGATAAAATATACGTTTTAATCATATTTTTCATAAAGCGTTTGTTATACAAAATAAAATAATTATTTCTTAAATGATCACCAAAAACCTTTGTCCAATCGTTAAGTCACAAAAACGGATTTTGACGTATAACGTTATATAACGTTTTGTCAACTGCCTTGACGTTACACAAATGTATAGAAACATCTGACATCACGTCTAAACGATATTTCAAAAAATAAAAAACAATTCAGCATCTTAACTCAGATTTGTTTTGACCTGATTAACCCCAAATGCTCGCAAAACCGGCTCAGTGTCGGCTACCCTCACTTATATACGGCTTATCATTAAAGGGACACGCAGCAATCGTGATTGTTATAAAGTATCTACACTACTTGTATAGCAGTCAAACATTAAAGTCACTATCCCGCCAACAACAGCCATTTTACAACTTACATACGCCGTTTGTAAAACTATTGATGACGAGGTATATAAAATAATTTACATTTTTTGAAACACAATATAAACGCCCAAAATAATTTACATATTTTGAAACACAATATAAACACCCAGACCAAACCCCGAAACTGAAGAGCTACCAACTCATAATTCATTTTACGGATATACTTTTATGAGTATTTTAAGAACCCGTGAATAAACGCACACGTTTAATCGGCACATATACATAGTAAACAAGACCTGTTCTCCTGAATACCTGAAAACTGAAATATATTGCCTTATATTTGATTATATGCAAGCAGTTTTAAAGTCGAAATATTAGTGTATTAATGAATTGAGGCACATGTATAATTATGTTTAATGCTTGGTACGTTTTAATATTACCGCGTGTCCCTTTAAGATCATATTGTATTTAAGACAAGTTGAAGACATTATAAACACTGTCTCGGTAAATTACTAGGTAAACCATATAATGTTTCCCTAACATGCAGCTAACGTGGTATGAGCGGCCAACTGTTTCCTATTCTATTTTATAATAGTCTTTTAACACGAGTAAAGAGTGTTTAAACAACTCTCTTAATATAAGCAACAATGAAATGTAGTGGCATCATACTGACTGCTAACGTCCCCTGCCTTGTCTATCAATAATGTGTTGACGTTTGATGTAGTTGATGTTGTATACTAGTCATGTTAATTATAAGTCAACTGAACTATTTCGGGGCGCTTGTTTCAGCCAAAGGTTTTTCTGCAAAAGTTTGAGCAATCTAAATAATACTTACATCAATTATATATCATTAGAACTGGTATTTTCAGTGGTAAATACAAATACCTTTGTTTTGAAAATCGGTTGAGAAATAAATATTTTACTGCCCAAATGAGTTTTTGATGGTGTTTTTCCCATGTAAATTCCTTGTTGATGGGGCAGCAGAAAATTATGACATTCCATATAACTTCAGTTAGCCTTCATATTTTGCAATAAAACTTTCAGGTTGTCTTAATTGATGATATCCAACAATTTAAAACCATTTTCGGATAAAAATTCTAAAAATAATTATTTTTCAAATATTTCATGCAGGAGAATTTTGCCTTGAAAATGTCCCCATCAAAAAGAGCTTTCGTGCATGAAATATTTATTTCTCAACCGATTTTGAAAAGTAAGGTATTTTTATTTACCACTAAATATGTCCGTTTCACTGATATACGAGGGGCATTCAATATATTCTGTCACTAATGCGCTTCCGTAGAAACCGCCTTATATTCCCGCACTGAAATCTCGTGCATTCGAAGGCGATTTCACTACGTACATGCAAAATAGCGGTTTAATCCGATAACAATTGACAGAGATATCCGTTGTTGAATTATGTGCACTCATGTATAGTGGCTATATTTCAATGCTATCATGAAAAGTGAAGAAAAAATTGAAATCAGGGCTTACATTAAAGCCAGGGTTGCTTTAAAAGTACCTGCAAAAGAGATTTATATGATGAACTGTGCCGTGTATATGGCAGTTCTGCCGTGATATTGGGAACGTTTTTTCGTTGGGCTAAGACATTTAAAGGGGGTAAACTTAGCATTAAAGACCGTAACCGTCCTGGCAGGCCTGTTGTTGCAGCAACAAAGGAGAACATTGATGCTGTGAAGGCCATGGTAGACGAAGATGGGCGGTATACAGTTTCTAAGATAGTTAATAGTCTTGGCATCTCAGAAGGCACAACTCAACACATTTTGACCAACTGTTTGAAATTAAATAAGCTTTGTGCTAGATGGGTCACTAATTTGCTGTCTAATGAACAAAAGGCCAAACGCTTAAAATGTGCTAAAAATCTTCTTAAAAAATATGAAAATTGTCATCCTAGAAAAATTTCTGAGTTGCTCACTGGAGATGAAACGTGGGTGTACTATTTTGAGCCCCAGCGGCGGATAAACAATAAACAATGGTTGGGTAAAAATCAGGCAAGACCGGTTATTGCAAAACGAACAAAAAGCGGTAAAAAGGTTTTGTATGCAATTTTCTTTAATTCCAGTAGCCCTGTGGTACAAATTCCATGCAAACAGGGAAAAACCATCACGGCCAAATTTTACAAGGACAAAGTTCTAAAAGCAGTCAAAAATAATTACAAAAAAAAACGCCCAAGTAAAGTTTTGAATTGCATCCAGCTGATTCATGACAATGCCTCAGCTCACAAAGCTAAAATTGTGCAGTCTTTCTTGTAGCAAGAAAAAGTGGTACAGCTTGAACACCCACCTTATTATCCCGACCTTAGTCCCTGTGACTTTTTCCTATTCCCTTTGCTGAAGAAAAACCTCTCTGGTAGACGCTATGCTTTGGTGCCGGAATATTTCAGTGTCTCAACAGTATACCAAGGGGAGACTACTTTGCTGCGTTTACGTCATGGATAGCGCGACTCCGAAAGTGTGTATCTGTTCAGGGGGAATACTTTAAAGGATTGTAATAAGAAGTTTTTTTATATTTCCAGTATCTGTTAGTTCCGAACACCAGTGACAGAATATATTGAACCCCAATCGTACAACGTATTTAGGTACGAATTGTATTTTGTCTGAAAAGTCAAAAAAAACTTTGGCTGAAACAAGCGCCCAAAACAATAATACAATAATTCGTATTTGAATGTGTGATATCAATGAAACTATTTCTCCTGATTAAAATCAATAATATGATTTACTCAATGAATTCGGCAAAACTTCATTTTATCTTGTCTGTTTAAAACAAAATAAGGAGGTATTGGCACCACCTGAGCGTCGTCGTAAACGTCATCTTCAGCTTCCGGTTGAAGATCAGCTGTGACAGAATTCATTTAGTTCACCCCCACCCGTCACCCACCACCACCCCATGCCCCACCTTATGTATAATGGTATAATATAGATCAGAGGACACTGGTAACATTCTGTTCAAGCCCGCCATCGCTACCCCGGAACTTCTCCCAAATCCCCAACCCTTGCATTTTTTATTATGTTTGTGTTATTTCTAAGAGAAGTTAGGTTAAACAAATCCCCTGCTTTATTTTATTTTTCCTTCAATGCCAGATTTTTCAAAAATACTACCCCTGAAAATAAATCCCCCTAAAATATACAATAGTAGCGCTAGAACCCGTGGATGCTCCCCACTTGGTGGCTTTGTCGGAATGATGTGTATCAAGAATAATAAGAATATAATTACAAAGGTCAATACCTAGGTCGATGGTCGATGGTAAGATGTGATGGCCGATGGTACGTTGCGATGATAAGATGCAATGGTCGATGGTAAGATGCGATGGGCGATGGTAAGATGCGATGGTAAGAGGCAATGGTCAATGGTAAGATGCGATGGTCGATGGTAGGATGCGATGGTAAGATGCGATGGTCGATGGTAAGATGCTATGGTCGATGATCCATCGCATCTTACCATCGACCATCGTATCTTACCATCGACCATCGTATCTTACCATCGACCATCGCATCTTACCATCGACCACCGCATCTTACCATCGCATCTTTCCATCGACCATCGCATCTTACCATCGTATCTTACCGTCGACCATCGCATCTTACCATCAACCATTGCATCTTACCATCGCATCTTACCATCGCATCTAACCATCGCCCATCGCATCTTACCATCGCATCTTACCATCGACCATTGCATCTTACCATCGCATCTTACCATCGCCCATCGCATCTTACCATCGACCATTGCATCTTACCATCGCATCGTACCATCGGCCATCACATCTTACCATCGACCATCGGTCTAGGTATTGACCTTTGTAATTATATTCTTATTATTCTTGTTACAACTGATACACATCATTCCGACAAAGCCACCAAGTGGGGAGCATCCACGGGTTCTAGCGCTACTATTGTATATTTTAGGGGGATTAATTTTCAGGGGTAGTATTTTTGAAATATCTGGCATTGAAGGAAAAATAAAATAAAGCAGGGGATTTGTTTAACCTAAATTCTCTTAGACCTAACACAAACATAATAAAAAATGCAAGGGTTGGGGATTTGGGAGAAGTTCCGGGGTAGCGTTGGCTGGCTTGAACAGAATGTTACCAGTGTCCTCTGATCTATATTATACCATTATACATAAGGTGGAGCAAGGGGTGATGGTAAGATGCGATGGTAAGATGCGATGGTCGATGATCCATCGCATCTTACCATCGACCATCGCATCTTACCATCGACCACCGCATCTTGTCATCGCGTCTTTCCACCGACCATCGCATCTAACCATCGCATCTTACCATCGACCATCGCGTCTTACCATCGACCTAGGTGTCGATGGGAAGATGCGATGTTAAGATGGCCCTGACACGACACCGTAAATTCGAATGAAGATAGTGTAATACTTATTACACTCAGCACCACCTCTCTGTGCCCTCTATCATTGTGTGAAGTTTCATTGCAGTGCCATTAGCACTTTTGAAGTTCTGCTTTTGGAAATAATTCTAAGTATAAAAGTATACAGAGCAATAACCATTATAACCATAATATGAATGAAGACATAGGTACGGTTCTTGCACTCTGCACTTTCTCTTATTGCTCTATATCAGTGTGTGAAGGTTCATTGTATTCCCATAAGTAGCTGAGAAATAATGCTCCGGACAAGAATTTTAAGTATAAAATTACAAAGGGCAATAATTGGAATAATTGGAATAAAGACAGAGTTACGGTTTTTGCACGCTGCACTTCCTCCCAATACGCTCTACCATTGTGTACAATTTCATTGCAGTCCCAAGTAATTTTGAAGTTAAGCTCCGGAAAAAAATGTTACAGACGGAAGGACGGAAGGACGTAAGGACGTACAAAGCAGCGATTACATGCTTTGCTGACATTTTGGGGAGCATAAAAATCAACCATTACTTAGTATTGTTAATACTCTAAATGATGACCAACAAATCCTTCAGTATATTTCATGGACTTGCTCTGTTATATAGTTGTGCTAATTAGGTATAAAGGTCAAACATGCAATGGACCATTCACAGAACAATCAACGTCAATTACATGAAAAAAGACAATCGTGCGACATCAGAAACATAAAAGGTTTGACAAATCCCCAAACGTTTTCTTATTTTGTTCTGATTTATATACGCATCCGCCTGCGATTATCTAGTTTTCTATTATCGACCCTTAACAATATGAAAAAAATAAATGTTTGTCTCAGTGCAGAGAAAACCTTTTTCAATCAAATCAAACAAGTGTTGGAGATATATACAGATAGCGGTGGTACATTCTCAGTTACGTTTGGTTTCTCACTTGAATTTCGAATAAATGGTTCTACTACTCCAGCCTTTAAAGGTTCTGAGTATTTCTTAATCACCCTTAGGTTTTTATTTTATTCTTTTGACTAGTACCTGTAATACGCAGGCTTCATAACCTGTGCTCCCAGATGAATTTCATTTTGTTTATTTCGCTCATTGTCTTCTCGTTTAGGGCAAAGCGTTCTGTTAGAAACTGGGACCATACACCGCTGGCCATGGAAGTGTGTGAAAACACCTCATTGAAGGTTCCATGTTCACCGTCATATGCATACCATCTTCGGGATGGCTCAAATTTCTGTACTTTTGGCATTTTAAATATTGAATTCTGCTCAACCGGGGGCTAGAGGGCTTGAACGGTAGCAAGCACTTTTCACTACCGTTCTTGAACAGTCTCAATCAAACCGATACTGCAGTATTTTTTGTATTTATCGTGTTCGACGATTATCAAATTTCTCATTTCATAATTGTTTGAGCTAATATAAGATTTTCTTTGGATTAGTTGATGTCTTGTTAATTAACGCGCGAGGTTTTTGAATTAGCGGAGTTGTATATTTTCATTATCGGTCTGAGAATTTATTGAATTTCGAAGCTTAAAGGGGTTGATGCACTATTTTCAAACACTATTTATTTAAAAGGGCTCTGACAACCTTAAAAATAGCTGAAAGAATTATCAAAATGCCATGAAAAATAAATGAGATATGGCTTATTGAAACTTTGAAAAGATCATAAATGGAGGCGGCCATCTTAGAACGATGACGTCATCGCGCCTTTTTACTTTATATGGCATATTGACAAAATATATGTTGAAGCAAAGAAAATCACTGCAAACTGATCAAAAATAAACATATAGATGTAAAATGTATAAAGTGTATGCTTATTTTTCATTTCCAGCGATTTTCTTTGCTTTAAAAGACATTGAATCAGTATATCTGGTGGAGCGCTGTGGTCTTGTGGTAGAGCGTTGGACCCATGATCCAAAAGTCGTGGGTTCGATTCCCGTCATTGTCATATGCGTTGTGTCCCTGAGCAAGACCCGTTATCTGCATTGCTTAGTACTGGTTCTACCCAGGAAGACATCGAGAGTGATTCAAATAAGTTCATAGAGCTTAAAAAGGCAGGATGACGTCATCGTTCAAAGATGGCGCCTCCATTTGTGTTTCTTCGCAAATTTTCAGTAAGACATACCACCTTTATTTTTCATGGCATTTTGATAATTCTTTCAGCTTTTTTCAAGTTTTTCAGAGCCCTTTGAAATAAAGATTGTTTGAAAATAGTGCACCAACCCCTTTAAGCAAATTGAGAATACTGAATATTGGTTAAGCCCTTTATTATTTGTTTCTTTCTCAACACTGGTTTTACAAATGTAAAGCATTGATTATCTTTTTCAGACCAGTTATTAAAGTGGAGTGTTCTTGATCTTTACCCAGGTAGTTCCAGTAAATCCACATTGATTGTGGTGTAACGCTTTTAACATTTCCTTTTGTGTTTGTCATGAATGGGAAAGTTGTATAAAGAAATAGTTTGCTTATTCAGAAAGTGTATTATGAAACCATTGATCAGGTTTAAGAACTCCAGTCAATATAATAAGACAAACATAGCAACTAGATAATATCATGTTGCGAAAACTCATAAAACTGGTGGCGTGCAGGACCTAATGACTTATTTATAGATTGAGAAAACTCATAAAACTGGTGACTTGCAGAACCAAAATACTTATTTATACATTGATAAAATTCATAAAACTGGCTTGCAGGACCACATGACGTATTTAGAGATGACGAAAACTCATAAAACTGGTGACTTGCAGAACCAAATGACTTATTTATAGATTGAGAAAACTCATAAAACTGGTGGCTTGCAGAACCAAATGACTTATTTATAGATTGAGAAAACTCATAAAACTGGTGGCTTGCAGGACCAAATGACTTATTTACAGATTGAGAAAACTCATAAAACTGGTGGCTTGCAGAACAAAATGACTTATTTATAGATTGAGAAAACTCATAAAACTGGTGGCTTGCAGGACCAAATGACTTATTTATAGTTTAAGAAAACTCATAAAACTGGTGACGTTCTGGACCACATGACTTATTTAGAGATGACGAAAACTCATAAAACTGGTGACTTGCAGAACCAAATGACTTATTTACAGATTAAGAAAACTCATAAAACTGGTGACGTGCTGGACCACATGACTTATTTAGAGATGACGAAAACTCATAAAACTGGTGACTTGCATGACCAAATGACTTATTTATAGATTGAGAAAACTCATAAAACTGGTGACTTGCAGGACCAAATGACTTTCTTATTGATTGAAAAAACTTATAAAACTTGTGGCTTGCAGGACCAAATGACTTATTTATAGATTAACCAAACTCATAAAACTGGTGGGGTTCACGACCAAATGAGTTATTTATAGTTTGGGTTGCAGGACCACACGACTTAATGGTTTATTCTCTCGTTGCTCTGGCTTCTGCCAAGTCATAGAGTACCTTCATTGTGGCTTTCTAGGCTATTGATTTTTGGTATTATATTTACACGAGCTTATTTGTGTTTAACTTATATTGCCTATTGATGCTGCCTTGTTGGTTAGAGATTAGATCATGGCGGGGATTTCTTTATTTACACTGTCCTGTTTTATTGGGATGATAGTAGGGTAAGTGTGAGGTTTGGTGCACCCTAGAACCGGTTTAAACCCCCCAGTGGCCTACTTCGCCACTGACCGTTCCAAGGCGGTAGCCCTATTGTCAACCCTTTTGTGTTTGTGATGTCGTTTGCTTTTATTATTACTTTTGCCTTCTTGTTTGTCTGTTTGCGTGTTTGTTTCTGTGTTTTGTGGTTGACTGTCCTCCTTGAATGCTACTTTCCCTGTCCGATCTTTTTATATTTCTTTATTTATAGATTAAGAAAACTCATAAAACTATTGGCGTGCATGACCAAATTACTTATCTATAGATTGAGAAAACTCATAAACCTGGTGGCTTGCAGGACCAAATTACTTATATTTAGGACGATAGTGTGTACATAACGCATGCCAACACACGTTAAAGTCCACATCCATCAGGCTGTATTCTCTAACCAACAAAGCAGCATTTGTATGCAAAGCAATACAAAACAAAAGCACAGGCAATCTCCATTGACGTACTCTGTTTCTTGACAGAAGCCAGAGTTTTAAAATAACGAACCGTTACAGTTGCGACAAGACCAGATTGAGGACACACGCGGTTACTTCTTTTTCAGGATTTAGGTAGACGTCATCATAGGTTTCCGAATATGCCCGATCAGCGTACAATCAAAGACGAAAGCAGAGGCAAACAGTTAATGGGTCAACCAGTAAAAAGCAGTGCGTTGCAAACGAAAAGAGTCATAACCTATGTTGAAAAATTTCCTAATATCTTCGGTAAATATCGCATGACAGTCAATATGACTAAATATCTGAAGAAGTATGTGCCTCACGTCATTATTGAAGTCAAGTTGTGATTGTCATTTTAAAATTGTCTTGTCGTGCCCTCAGTAGTTTATTCTCTTGTTGCTCTGACTTCATCGAGTACCTTTTTTTTTTTAATTTATATATACACGAGCATCTAGGTGTTTTACTTATATTGCCTTTTAACGCCGCCTTGCTGGTCAGAGAATATTTTATGGCGTTATTTCTTTATTTACACTGTCCCGTTTAATTGGGATGACAATAGGGTAAGTGTGAGGTTTGGAACATAGAACCTGGTTTAAACTCCCAGTAGCCTTTTTGTCCACTGACCGTTCCAAGGCGAAAGCCCTATTGTCAACCCTTTTGTGTTTGTGATGTCGTTTGCATTTTTTTATTGCTTTTGCCTTCTCGTTTGTCTGTTTGCGTGTTTGTTTTTGTGTTTTGTGGTTGACTGTCGTCATTGAATGCTACTTTCCCTGTCCGATTTTTATATCGTCCCTTTTATTAATAACCCAGATTTCTGCTTACATTTTTTTTCCGTACTAGAAGATAATTTTCTCAACATCTCTATTTGTACGACTACTAAAATATACATAGTGTAAGCCCCGTGGCTCACTGAGTTAAGTTTGAATAACTGGAACTTTTAAATAGGAACAACAACTTGGTCTTCTATATATTGATTTATTGGCTCAATGTCGATTTATTCAATTACTAAGCTTTTCCTATTCAATTTATACAACCAGTTGCATGTTTTATTCTTTAAATTCTATCTGTCAGGATGACATTGGCAGGCAATGAGACATTTGCACTTTTATTGTAATTAAGTGTCTAATAAGCTTCTTAGTTTGTTTATTACTTATAATTTAAAATGCTAATAAGCTGTCTGTTTAATAAAAGTTCTAAAAATCAAAATATGTAATTATACCTTTAAGGCTTTTTGACAGTTTTGGTCAATTTGACAGAAGTTACTAGTTTTGAATTTTGCCGCAAGTGCAACTGCTGATATTCACCTTGTCAGCTCAGTATTTATAGTGATTGATCCTGACGACAGGATATTCAACCAATCACTGCTCGTCAGGATTACCATCAACCAATGAAACGACATTTATCTGAAATAAGGATGCATTGCGGTCCTGACACATCAAAATCACATTTATAATACATATAAGCAAAATAACTTTAACAAATACACAATAATTAAGTTCTACAATTATGTCTAAATATGTCCATAACATGGAATATTTGCATGGGTCAGCAATAATACAGCATCCAACATTATACAGGATGTCAGGATAGTGATTTAACTACGCCATTTTATTACAAGAAATAGTCCCTGAACGCTATCTCATTTAACAAATATAAAATGAACAAGAACAATTTATTTATACTGAAATACTATTCCTTTATTTAGAGAAGTTTAAGTTGCATTAAATTAGCGTATCCTTGTACAGGCAGAAGTTTTAATGAATTGAATTAAACTGACCGGACAAGTACAAAATTGCGGCCTCCATGAAGCTTTTGTGAGGAATGTGCAGTGCAAATAATTAACAATTGCTAAGTAAATACAGAATAACAGTCATTATGGATATTACCTGATGATAAATGAATGATGGGAGAATTGATTTGAACTGATGAAAACAATAAATAACATACATTTACTGTGTTAATTACCTTCAAATATGGATAAACATTGTGTGCTAAACAACCTGAACGAACAACTCGACACAAGGTAATATTTGGTTACTTCATACCCATTAGCATTCATCTAATAGTCAGTCCATTTGATACATATTTGATTCAGACAAATATATCTGGGGTAAGGCCCATGGCCCTTACACTAGCGATATAAATCAAGTACTCCAAATGATCCGAAAATATTCTTTACAATCATTTTTCGTTATGAAGCTTCACTATATCTGCGTAAATTTGAAACGTATGACGATTAGGTTTTCCCCAAGAATTATCAACTGAAAAAAATATCATACTTGTACGAGTATCCTATCAAGGTTCTAGTCAAACATCCCCGTATGTACCAGCAGGAAACACTATTATTAAGAATTATGAATCTTACCGAATGGACTTTGTAGGTGTGTTTAAATATGTTTAGTTTTTCTCGCGTAAGCATTGTACTTAATATACTATGTTATCAAGAAGGCCTGTTTACTCAGTAGACAGAACGACTGACTGTAATTCAGAACAGAACGAGGTGTGTTCGAGTCCAGCGATAGACAAATATGTTTGTCTTGAAATGATAGTTCTACCGTACAGGTTCAAAGTGAAATACTCGATAGCCAAAAATAAATGTGATGCCCATGAGATTTGAGCTGGTGACCATGAAACTGCAAATAAACCTACAAAGTGTCATGTAATCTAAGTATAGGGTCCGTAGCTTTAACGGTTTATAACAATTCTATATTTGAGAATGTTCGTAGTGTCTTTGCTTGTTGTATACTTATATACAAGTTTGTCAATTAAATAACGTGGTAAATCCCATTGGACGTGAGATGTTAGATTACTTTGTGAAGTATTTTACAAACATTGGCATGACATGTGATAAGAAGGTCTTGCGTATACCTGTTCATCGTCAGGGCATTTTTACCAGTTTTGGGGATGGTGCCTTTTGGCCTAAATTGGGGGAAATATCCATGAATGGGGAATGAAATTTCCAGAGGTAAGTTTAAAAATGGGGAAAACTGCATGATTTTAAACGAAATTTGGTTGGAGAAGGGGCCTTATACAGGCCACTAATAAAGAAGGCTAAAAAGGCCCTGATCATGTTTATAACATTATGCAGAACCGCTGCTAAACCTATTCTATAGAGTATATGATAATCCCTGTTTTTCAGTGATATCTTCTTTTAATACTTCCAATTTTGTTGGGGGATAGCCTTGCCTTATAGCCCAGTCTCACATTTTATTGGGATAATACTACTAAAATAATGAGATGTGTTGCACTTCGAGCCGGTTTAAACTCACGTTTTTAATCCTCGTGCCAAGTGGGTAACCACAGATGTCAGCCTGTGTATGTTTGGACAGATTGTGGGCCCTATGATGACCTTTACCTAATTCCTAAGAAGAAGGTAACGTTTGATGTTTGTCTCCAATATTGTCTTGTCGTGCCATTAATGTTTTATTTCCGTGCTGCTTTGGCTTCTTCCAAGTAAATGAGTACTTGTTTTGTGGCTTTCTATGTATGTATTTTTTATTCATATATACATGACCATCTTTGTGTTATAAGTATATTTCCGATTCATAGTGTCTAGTTTGTTAAAACACGTGGAATCACGAGGAGCGTTGAAGTACTAAAACAAAAAGGTGTTGAAATGCTAATAGGTACATGTACGAGGGTCGTTGAAACACATGCTGTTTACTACAGTATATCATGATCAGTCTCTGCTTGTTTGACTTCTTGGTCTGGATTAACAGTATTCAAATTCGGATCCATCGACATGGCGGAGCTAAACAGTTGCTTGATACCAGCATAGAAAATGTTAAGGTCCATCAGAAATACGCCACCAAAAACCACTGACAGCATGATCACACCTAGAGACCTGGAGCGGGAAAAGGTTTTAAACAAATAAATATATAAATATATAAATGTGGATATAAGATATTGTGGTTATTTGAAACTTGCCTAGCCAAACAATCAATAATGTATGCTGCGGCGCATGTTTTCTCGACTCCGTCAATGAAAAAATAACTATATTTTATCACATAACATGGCTTCTGGAGTGTTATAAAGCCATTGTAGCTGTCGTCATCAAAACAACAAAACGACGTCATGATTTCTCAAATGGCCGCCGTATACAAGGTAAATTGACAACATTAGGTGAAATCATCACGTCGAAGGTGTGTATGTGATAAATATAATCTTACATTCGTGACTGTGTATTATTGACTTTAATAAACTCGTTGGATAAGAAGATAGGGCACTCGGCAGAACCTCGTATCCTATCAGTTTATCCAACTCGTTTATTAAAGTCAATAATACACAGACACGAATGTGAGATTCTCTATATAATAACGTCAATACCATGTATCAATGAATGGGAGACATCAGTAGCATGTAAATTGTCTCCATTTCAGCATTATATTAACACTCACAACTAGGTTGTGATAGTTGATCTCCTTTGTTTTTATCACTGTATTACATTCAGATGATACGCTTTTATCAATTATTCTTGCTATGCAATATGACAATTTTAAACAGTTTGACATTCTTAAAAATACTTGAAAGGGTATTTTCCTTCATAAATACTTACTGATTTTAAACAAAAACCTTTCCGTAATATGTTATAACATGTTCTTTAATCTCGGAAAGACAGGAGGGTAACAGTTTTAAAACATTAGTAGTGGTACATGAATTAGAATGTGCAATACACTTGCGTTGTGTCTGTATTTTTACAGACTGTTATAGTCTCCAAGATGGACACATGCTGGGAAACTATATATCCTCCTCCAGCAATGATGTGGTTAGATAAGCAAATTAGTATTGTAAGTTATGGTTAACCTATTGACATATGAAGTTAATAAGCTTTGTTTAATGACTCAAGTTGTTTAACTAAAGGGGCATCTTGACGAATTGAAATTGTAGATTAAGTTAAGAGTTCAACGCATTTTACGGGACATTTTGCAGAACAACGTTCCCAGAAATCTTCTCAAAACTAATGGTGCGGGATTCCGGTAATGTTATATTTATGAGATAAGGGCCATAAAAGTCCCCGCAGATGTCTATATTGGTCTCCCTAAATGTATTATTTTAAGTTTATTTTAAGTAATTTCATTGTTTCTTGTTTTACTGGCATTTAAATCATAATGCCATTAATATCTAAAAACATTCTAAGAGTACATTTAAAACTCCCATTCGTTTTTAAATTAAATAAAAAGGGTGTAAATATACTTATTTTAATTATTTATCCATTGTTGCTCAACTTGATATCCCTGAGGTCACTGGCAACTGACCCTATTATATCATTAGGTGTATAACTACTCTATTGATTCACGTTAAATAATATTGTAAACAAAAGCAAGTAATATAAACAAATTAAACAATCAAATACCGGAATGATCTTGTTCACACTAGTTTCAATTAGTTAAACTCTTAACATGAAATTTATTTTATCATAAATTGACTATCACTGAGAAGTGAAGTCGCCCGTTACAATATCGATATTAGAAAATTGTCTATATTTCAATGCACCATTAAGGTCAATGGGTGGATATGTGTTGCAAGTTTCACGAATATACTTCGTAGCATGGTCACTGACATTTCCTTTGCATTTGCACAACAGTAAATCATTTAATTAAAAAATACCACCTGCTATAATGACTGGTATACTCTACTCTGTAACTACCAGTTGTAGCATGGTCGCTGACATTTCCTTTGTATTTGCACAGTTGTAAATCATTTAATTGAAAATAGCACCTGCCCAAATGACTGGCGAACTATCAGTTATCGGAAGTTAGATCGAAATTCGACTCTCCAGTTTTAGGGTTTGGCCTGATTGGTTAAAGCCGTAATATGTAAGTTATATATATATGTACACATGTTGTAAAATGTGGCTGTTATTTGTGGGATAGTTACTTTAACAACAGTGGTATCAACTTCGGAAATAGAACACATACCCGACACCAATAGCACTGGGCCGGTTGTCCTCGGAGCTGATCAGTTTTCTCTGCGCGGCGCTTGTGTTCGATGCGTTGATTGTCAAGTTTGCCACGTATTCGGCTGCCTTGTCTTCACTGCTCTTAGGCTCCGGGATAGGTGGATGAGCATCATTGCTGCAGAAACACACTGGACTCGTCACTGAAGTAGAGATAAAACGTCGTTTTTGTTTGCTAATAATTACTGTACTTTAAAAAACATAAAGACATATGTTCCTAACAAATACATTACCGACTGCCTCACATTGTATGTGTGACAGGGATAGCAGGTTTTCCCTTGTGCTGCAGAAAAGCACAAGGTCGCTGAAGTAACAGTTTAGAAGATTGGTTGTTATAGCGGGTTGGGGGTGGAGAATGGTTGTTATAGCGGTTTGATTGAGGTCTATGATTTATGCAACTCAATCCATACAGTACATTGTATCTTAAATGTCGTGCGTTCTCCTCAAATGCATATTACTGTTTTATTTTACTATCTAATTGATATATATACATATGTGTCGGCATGCATGCTTGCAAATTGGCTTTATTATAATGTTTTCTTGAATAGATGGTTTGTCTTGATAGTCGATGTTAAAACACACTTTAATCGCATGCTAACATAGCAGGACTATTGTAAAATAGCACAACTAATGATGGTTCTTGTATTTTTAAAGTTGCAAAATGCTTTAGAATAATTGTTAGCAAGTTGACATTGTTGTCTACCATGTATACGTCACTAATACACCTCTTATGAACTTCTGGACTAATATTCATCAATAAGTGTGTTTCCAAATCTGAATTGTTTAGACTGTTTGGTAGAAGACTCAACATATTGAAATTAGACTGAAGTACAGGCAGCCGTCGCATACCACCATCTCCTCTTTACTATCCCCTCTCCCATATTTGCTCTACAACTCCTTTAAACAATGTGTTCAATGGCATTCTAGATACTGTTACCCTTGGTTTTCAATTAAACAAATATACACTCTATGTACCATATAATGGTGTGGGACTATTTTATGAAAATGTCACTTTGTTATAAATATAAGGAGTAGTTGTTTCTGTCCTTTAGCTTATCTACATGTATGTCAAAATACAAAAGTAAGAAACATTTAGTGGTTGTTATCCTTTACTCCAGTTATTAAGTTACAATACAATTACTCGATCTATTAATCGGTTCAGTCCTTCTATTAAGTTGTCCATATTACCCGACCCATAGTCCCGTTATGCTATAACTCACTTACTACCCGATCAGCCGTGACTTTGTGCGTCGATATTCTGGACAGGAACAATGCCATTGCACTTGCCAACAGGCCATTGACATACACGTCACGAATAAATAGTATCTGTTTATTCTTCTTGTTTCCAGGTTAGTAATTATGTACTTGTACCATGGTCGGTGACATTTCCTTTGATGAATGCAGAGCATTAAATCGTTTAATTAAGGGTAACTAAAGGGGCGTGGCTAAACCGTACTACAACTACCGGATATTGGAATTTAGAGTACGGTCTCTATGATGTCACAGTGTTACTAAGTATACAATGCTACAAAAAAGATAGAGTCTGTCTCAGCTCGTTGGTTATTTAAACACCTCGATGGGCTACGCCCACCTCGGTGTTTAAATAAGCCAACTCGCTGAGACCAGACTCTATCTATTACTTGTACTTCTCACTTCATAGAAATTGTTATTCAGGATAAGGTTCATTATTTGATAAATAGAGGATCTTACATGTGTACTCATTCATTATTGAACTTATTAAACGAGTTGGCAAAACGATATAATGCGAGGCTCTTGCCGAACATTATATCATTTTTGTTAACGAGTTTAATAAATTCAGTAATGAATGAGAACGAATGTTAGATTCTATTTATCACATAACTCACATGTCGACTTTTATTGCATTTTGCCTGTCGCTTTAACACGCGAAACCGACATAAACCGTGGGAATTGGATCATTATCGATTTTTTGACGGTGCATACTAGGCGTATTTGCATATTTATATAACTAGTGGTGTATCGAAAATACAGAATGGTGTTATTCCACTCCCACACCGTAAGTTATGTGATAATTCGTGTTAATGAACTAGCAACTTAGAAACATTATTTTATATGTATAATGAATATTGTTTTCATTGTTATATTGCTATTGTTTGTTTAATAATGTTGATGTCTCTATATTCATGGCACTTGACAACTGGACATTGACAAACAAGTCACGAGTAAATAGTATATGATATGTTAATTCTTCTTTTCCAGCTCACTGTTGAGATCACCATTCTCCAAGAGTACCCTCTCATGAATGTGTGTGTATCGAGTTCTAGCTCATATATGGAAAACCCACACTTTGTCATTGGCGCTCAACGTAGGCAACCGCCTTAAACAATGTGTTCAGTGGCATTCTAAATACTGTTACCCTTGGTTTTCAATTAAAACATATTTACACTCTATATACCGTATAACGGTGTGGGACTATTTTATGAAAAAATCTATAGACCTTTCTCACAGCCTTGCTGTGCTTGTATTTTCGGTCACAGCATTGTACATTTGGTTCGAATTAATCAGATACATATTGAAATACATAGCCACAGGAAATTAGCCTAAAATAAAAGTACTCAGACTTTTTTTATGAAAACAACTAAGTTCATTCGTGATGAGTCTGAATCCAAAGATTTGTGTCTGATTCTTAAACTCTGTTAAATTAATGGATATTATTTATGGTCGCTTCATGTGCCCATATACCGTTTATTTACATCCAACGGTAATTTTGCATTGATTTCACTACAGCCTTCGTCACGGAGATCCCGCAAAAATGAGTTACTTGTCACGGAGATCCCGCAAAAATGAGTTACTTGTCACGGATATCCCACAAAAAATTAGTTGCTTGTGACGAAGATCCCGCAAAAATGAGTTACTTGTCACGGAGATCCCGCAAAAATTGAGTTACTTGTCACGGAGATCCCGCAAAAATGAGTTACGTGTCACGAAGATCCCGCAAAAATGAGTAACGTGTCACGGAGATCCCGCAAAAATGAATTACTTGTCACGGAGATCCCGCAAAAATGAGTTACGTGTCACGAAGATCCCGCAAAAATGAGTTACGTGTCACGGATATCCCGCAAAAATGAATTACTTGTCACGGAGATCCCGCAAAAATTGAGTTACTTGTCACGGAGATCCCTCAAAAATTGAGTTACCTGTCACGGAGATCCCGCAAAATGAGTTACTTGTCACGGAGATCCCGCAAAAATGAATTACTTGTCACGGAGATCCCGCAAAATGAGTTACTTGTCACGGAGATCCCGCAAAATTGAGTTACTTGTCATGGAGATCCCGCACAAATGAGTTACTTGTCACGGAGATGTCGCAAAAATGAGTTACTTGTCACTGAGATCCCGCAAATATTAATTACTTGTCACGGAGATCTCGCAAAAATTAGTTACTTGCCACGGAGATCCTTCAAAAATGAGTTACTTTCTAAATTAAAGACCATCTTTTATACACCTATACACGGATAATGTAGCAAACGACATTCACTTTAGGTATGTTGCCATAAAACATTGTCAATGTCGTAACTTATTCCGGTAACTCACCATTCGTTTCTACTGTGTAAGAGTTTGTTGTACAGACACTGTTTGGCGACGAGCTCCGGACACCCAGATTGTAAACATTGTTGTCCAGACTTCCTGAAAAAAGTAATTAATACAATATGTGAAAAAAACAACGTCCGCCCATGAAAGTATTTATTAATTGAATGTTGTTTAACGACTCATTAACACATTATAGGTTATTTAGAGCTGCCCCAAAGAGAGAAGGATACATAGGATGGGAACCAGTCCTATTTTTGTCTCGTCCACGAGAGTGGGTAGCGAGACATAGTAGTCACTTTTACGGCGGCGGCGGCGACCACACTTTAAAGCAACTATAACTCAACAACCGCTGCTCGAATTTTTCTGAAACTTTGTCACATGCTTTGTTGGGTCAAGGGACATCACGTAATGCAAAAATTACCAAGGTCAAGGTCATATGTTGCGTTCTTTTCCCAAAACTTAACCTTGGTTAGGGAACTTAACCTTGGTTAGGTAATTTAACCTCAGTTAATTGTATGTGATTGCCTCATTTTCTTTGTTTGATACTTGGTCATATACATTGTTGGCATTGGTGCACATCACTGAACGACAAAAATTACCAAGGTCAAGGTCATATTTTGGCTTATTTTCCCCAAACTTAACCTTGGTTAGGTAACTTAACATTGGTTAGGTAACTTAACCTCAGTAAACTGTATGTGATTGCCTAACTTTATTTCTTTGTGATACTTGGTCATACGTATGGTTGGCATCGGTGGACATCGCTGAACGACAAAAAATACGAAGGTCAAGGTCACGTTTTGCGTTATTTACCCTAAACATCAGTTTGGTTAGGTAAGTTAACCTCAGTTAACCTTTTCTGATAACTTTAATTTCCTTGTTTGATACTTGATCATATGTATTTTTGGCATTGTAGGGCATTACTGAATGACAAAATTACCAAGGTCAAGGTCATATTTTGCGTTATTTTCCCCAAACATAACCTTGGTTAGGTAACTTAACCTCAGTTAACTTTATGTGATTGTCTCACTTTATGTATTTGCTACTTGGTCCTATGTACTGTTATACCAAGGCTAAACGAAGTTTAGGTGAGTATACTGGTTTCACTCTGTTCGTCTGTCTGTCTGTCTGTAGACGCAACATTGTCCGCTCCATAACTCCTTTCCCTCTTAAGTAAATCTCATAAAACTTCATGCGTGGACTGCCTGTGATAAGAGGATAATCCCAATTGATTTTGAGGTCAGTAGGTTAAAGGTCAAGGTCACCTTGACCTGATAATGAAAAACCTTGTCCACTCCACAATTCCTCTTCCCTTGAAGCACATCTCATGAAACTTCAAAGATGAACTGCCTGTGGTAAGAGGAGGACGCCTGTTGATTTTGAGGTTAGTTGGTCAAAGGTCAAGGACGCTGGGACCCAATAATGAAAAACCTTGTCCGCACCATAACTCCTCTCCCTCTAAGGCAATTCTCATGAAACTTCATAGGTAAACTGGTTGTGGTTAGAGAATAGCCCCTATTGATGTTGAGGTCAGTAGGCCAAAGGTCAAGGTCTATGATTCGTAAAGGTGCTCGGAGTATAGATTCCGATACACTGGACCGTCTGGTTTACGTCCCCATTCGACAAAAGTGTCTTTCCCAAGTACACTCCGAAGAAGCTCAGAGGCGACTGTGAGGCTTGAACAACCCCAGGTCCTTCGGAGTCCATTTTGATACCCACTGGGCCACGCCATCTCCCTTACCATCAAGCTAAAATGCTTGACTGTTTCATGATTTATTGTTCGGATTATTGGACTTGCAACTGTAATTTAGTTTATTTACATATATTTGTTGTAGTACGATTTTAGCTAAATAGTAGCATTCTTAAATGAACAGATTAAACAGAAGTTTTACAAAGTGTTAATCTAAGGACATAACGCAGTGTCTCACCCAACATAACGCAGTGTCTCACCCAACATAACGCAGTGTCTCACCTAACATAGTTTCAAATTAAGAACAATACCACTGATTTGAATATCATAAGTAAGGCGGTTACCTTCAAAACAGCGGCGTACATAAAATACACTGTCGTTATACTGGAGGTGGTTACTGGTGGATAGGTAATAGGCAGACACCGTCTTACTGTCAGCTGATGCAATACTTGTCGAAACGAAATACAAGTCACACTCTTTGGTGGTCGGTAAGTAAATGAATGCCCAACATTCGCTACTGGTGTCCGGGTGAGGTGCGTTCCTGCATTCCAATGCGCACTCGTGTGCTTCATGGGTACCGGCATATGGGAATACATAACCGACATGAGATTTTCCCTCAACATCCAAATATGGTTCAAACCAGCAATCGCCTTTAAAATTAAAGTACATGTTTAGTGAGTTTAACATTTCAATATATAATTAAAAATACAAAAATACACTAAAAGGAAAAGCGAGATAGCTGATCATGCGAGACGCATTATTTTACATGGCTAGAAACTTTCTGCAAAAAAAGGTTAATAGTCAGATTGCGCTATCTGAGGGATTCGAATAACTATTGTATATGGCGACAGTCACAATTGACATTAAATAGCAACAATGAAGTTCATGATTGATAATATCGGTAGTACCTGATACCCCCACCCAGTCACTATTTTTCTGACACTGTGCCAACCAGACGAAGTACTACCAGTTATTTGCTCGTTAAGCAATGGCTACAAGTACCTACTACATTTTTAAAGTATTTGGTATTACGCGTCCAGGGGACTCGAACCCACGACCTCCCGATTAAAGGTCATACGCTCTAAACACTACACCACTGCACTTCGGATTGACCGATGTTGATGTCTAAGCAATAGCTTAAGTATATATTCCAGACGCGGATACAGGGAAGACATATGAACTTGCAAAAGCACCCACACAATCTGAATGTTTATATAAATTAATTGTTATACATTTTGCTGCCCTAAAATGAAGTAAGTATATATCATATATATGATGGATGTTTTAGTTTAAATATTGAACAAGTGAAGCAATGGTGGTGCGAACGCCAGATTGCGAATTCAACATTTTAATTGAAAAATCTAAGTAAAAATCGGAGATAATTCAGATAAATAACAGAGTTATGGTTCTTGTCATATAACATTGTGTAATGATAATGCACGTGTGTGCCAAGTTTCGAAATTTTTCGACATTTCGTTTTTAAGAAATGAGGAAGAACAAAAACTTAACCAAAATCTTTAAGCAATACGTCAAAACTCGTAGACGGAGAGACGGACAACAGACGGACAGGTGGAAATCGCCAAACTATAAGCCTGGATTTCCTACGCAATCCGGCTAAAAAATAATGTTTTTCTTTTTTCAGCTTTCTGAAATGGTGCAATATTTACTCCGTCCCGCAGTTTTGCGGAATATTGACTGAGGACTGGTACCCCAATATCCGCCACCTCACCCCCTGGGATAGATTCATACGAGGTTCAGCATATGTTTACACCACATATACGTTGTTCGGAGGTGTGTTAGTGTAAACCAGTCATAGTCAAAATCTATAGAACGCCATAACTGTCCTATGATGAGTATTTATCTTTATTTTCGGTACTTATGCCTTTATGTTTGCAGTTGTGAAAACAGTACATGCAGTTGTAACATCATTTTGTTCAGTGCATTCGTCATTACTCGTATATGGTGTCAGACCGGTGAAAATCAGCGCATTGAAAACAATGCAATATAGGCTATATTTGGAGATCAGTCGCAAGTTCCACAACATTCGTTCGCTTAAATACACTTTTATTCTGTGTATTAAACACATTTGGCTAGCAAACTGTCCCATATCTGGAATAAAACTCCGATTCAGTTTTTCAACATTTCGCGTCATTCATTCACACTTTGCGTATTTTGAAATAAACATCTGTCAAAACCACATCTCTACCTAACCTCTGGGCTCATACTCTCCAAAGAAATAATCCTGACAAACACAGTGAAATACTTACTATTCATGACAACAGACATACTACTTTAACCTCAGGTTAGATTTAACAATGAAATAGAAACTAATCTTGGGAAAAACACATGCAAACTAGAAACTTTGGATTCTTTCAAGGAGCTATTTCAGCACCCTACGACCCGGAAGTACTTCCTGATTGGTCTGACACCATATGCAGTATACGTTTCATTATCACTGACCATTCTGTTCGGTGGTCCTAAATGCGATTATATGCGGTTGATGTTTCAATATACGCAGTTGAAAATCAATTATGTGCAGTGGTTTCAACTTTATATACATTGGTACAAATTTATTTACTATCGTTGTATAGTTATAACTGTTTTTTCCAACTAGCAGTAGATATACTAATACATGGTAAATGGTTGAACAGCGGCTACTATATAAGCCGAAAATGTTAATATTTCAAGTTTGCTTAAAATGTCCGATATCTGACATTACATTAATTGTTTGAACATGTGATAACATTTTCCTATATTTCAGATCAAGCAATTTTTTGTTGTTTATGCGCATGAGTGAGTCGTACGTCATTTGATGTTTCGATGAGTGATCGAGGATGGTTTCTTGAACACTTTACAGGGCCGACACCGCCTTGTGTTGTGATATTCGTTCCTAATGCCCCAGTCACGCCAACCACGAATGCCTGTACGAATCCACTACGTAGTGATTCGTAGAACATTCCCGGCCTGGAGCTTACCGGGAATGACCACGGCTTACTACGACCTACTACGAGGACACTAGGGTTTCAGTAAGGTTATCTCACGGTTGGAGCATGGTTTAGTACGATCTGTACACGAACTTGTACGGCCTATTACGATCTAGTACGGTTTCATCGCGAAAAAGGCCGAATTGACACGATTTACTACGAGTCACTACGAATCGCTGCGAACCCACTAAGGATGCTCTACGGATGAAAAAAAATCGCTATGGACATGTCCAAAACTCTTGGGGTGGGTCCACGGATACATACGAACTACTACGAATAACCACGAATAACCCAGAATCCATCCGTAGTGGATTCGTACAGGCATTCGTGGTTGGTGTGACTGGGGCATAAGTGATTGTATAAGTGACGGACACACCATACCACAGTCAGTAGTGCTTTAGGTATGCACAAACCATCAGAATGAACGTAATCGTATTGATATAAAACTAAATATAAGTGTATTACCAGTACATAACCACTCCTATACAACTGTTTGTTATTATTTATAAATAAGAAGGTTATAAATTAGATGATAAATAATTTATGTTTGTCTGAAAGAATTGAACTAAAACATAAAGCACTTTATGTTCGGTTCATTTTAAATTATGTTCGGTTCAGTCGACTTCATATGCGGTGCATGTTTTCATTATGCTATTATGCTTATTCCGTTATGGTGATGTAGTGAAAATTGTACAGACATGACCAACGACTTTGGGCAGAGAATGCCGATGTTTGGCGAAAAAAATGTCAAATAAGGACCAAGTATATGGGCATTATTGTGCTCTTATATCCGCCCCAACCCCTATAAAAGGGATTTTAATACCAAATACCAGCCCACCTGGACAACGTCTCTCCCCTGAAAATAACCCTGTGATTTCACTCCCACTGGACAACTCAATATCAAAACATATCTTTAAAAAAAAAAAAAAACACACAAGGTTTTTTTTTACAGTTCAACTCCCCGATCTCTAGAAAAGCCTAAAGAAGGGATTTTCTACCATCCCCTGGGCAGCAAAACATCAAAATAGTCCCTTCCTAGACAAACTACGAACTTAGCATGACCAGCAACCGACAACCTATAGAAGTGTTGTATGATTTATTCAACCCCCCCCCCCCCCATTATCACCCCCACCCCACCCCACCACGACCTGTACAACTAAAATATCAAAATAAAACCCATTGACGCTAACCCCAATAGACAAGCTTTGTCTGACTTTCCCACCCCGGACAACCTATAGAAGGGTGTTTCTATGATTTATATTCCCAACGCCGCCCCCTGGACAAATAAAATGTTTTTAAAAAAATGGACGCCACTTACTAACCCCAACTCCTAAACAAGCTTTAGCGTCCATGAGGTGGCTGAAATTTTTATATATTAGTTGTCCAGCAGGGTGGGGTGGCGTGGATATATTATATAAACCCCTTCTTTAAGTTGTCGAGGGTGGGGTGATCAGACAATGCTAGTCTATGGGGTAGCGTCCAAGGGGTGGGTGTTTTGATATTTATATATTGTCCGGGCGTGGTCACACAAAGTTTGGCTACGGGATAGCGTCCATGTGTGAGGGTGGTGTGTGTTTTGATATTTCAGTTGTCCAGGGGGAGGGAATAAATCATAAAAAAACTTCTATATGCTGTCCGATGGGGTGGTGGTACGACACAGGCGGGATGGGGATTACACTATAGAAAACCCATTCTATAGGTTGTTTGTGGTGTGGGGGTGATGTCAAATGCATGTTTTACTCAAAGACTTTTTGTTATCGAGTTATCCAGGGTATATAATGTTATGTTTCAACCAAAGATCGGCATTCTCCGTCAAAAATCGTTGGACATTTCCATACAATGTTCACCACATAGTTATAACGAAATAATCACTGAACATAATGACACATGCACCATATATAAAGTCGACTGAACCGAACATAATGTAAAGTGAACCGAAAAGAAGCGCGTTGTACCACTGCACATAAAGTTAAAATCAGTGCACATAATTGATTTTCGAATGCGTATATTGAAACATTAACCACATATAATCCCACTTAAAACCACCGAACGTAATGATCAGTGATCTGAACATGATGACGAAGCATCTGCATATAAAGACACATGAACTGAATATAATGAAAAAAGGACAAAGGCACTGCATATAATGAGATGTCAGCTGCATATAATGTCAGATGTACGGCATATAATGAAAAGTGCACTGAACATAATGACGAATGAACTGAACATAATGATGTTACAACTAATGTTTTCACCACTGCACATAAAGGCATATGTACTGAACATAAATATAAATGCTCATCATAAGACAGTCATGTCGTTTCATAATAATCTAAAAGTGTAATTAAGTGTACCTAAAATCAAGCGTCGACGATAAAAAATAATCGCAGTGACATTTACTTATTAAGCTAGCAACAGCTTAATCAAGGCTTTCGACGACGCCGGGGTACAGTAAAAACTCGTTCATGCTTTACTTTAATAGTCGCGCTAAAGTAGTCTTTGGAGTAGCAACGAGATCTGGAAGTGTGTACCACCCATAAGCCTCGAGTGTATTACTGGAGATATGCATACCAACAAGAGGTGATGCAACTTCCAGAACACTTACTTTAGTTATGATCCTTTTATCATATACTTTCATAAGAAAGCTCGTAAAATATTATAGCACCGTATAGTAGACTAGTTTGTTTACACAGGTAGGTGAGACGCCGTACCACGCATGTAGTATAGTGAACAGAAATCGATCTTCATTAGTATAGTGATACGAATTCATAAAACCTCTAGGTACAAGGAACCACACGGTCTCGAAAACCACGAGTTAAAGGGAGTACATCAGGTTTTTCAAAGGGGTCTAGGGGTTCGACTTAAAATTGACAAATAATGATATTTTCTATTTTAAAGCGCCTAAACATAATGAATGATGCTAAAAATGACCCCTTAGTTACAAGGAAATTAATTCTGTACAGTAATACGTGCTATCCTAGGTGACGCACCAGGGTTAATTTCAGCATTTTATGGCCGATTCCGTCCTAGCTATATGGTGTATTCAAAGTTTAAACCTTAGCAATATGGTTCGAACATCATATTTTGATGGATATAAGTGTTTTATCATGAATTGGAACATTTTTATAATTTAAGATATTTGTAGAAAAATCCTGATGTACCCCCTTTAAGGGAGGTAACATCAAGTATGTATCTCTCAACACTGATTGTTTAACCTTTTGTTCAGTATATCTAAATGCACATACCTACAAATCGCTCGCAGATGAACATTCCTTGTTGAGAGCATTCCGAAGTTTGCAAAGTAGAGTCAGCTGCATTTACAGGATATTTCATGTAGTTGACACACTTTCCTGAAAGGTCTTCATAGTTCACAGCGATGCTGCTTTTTTCTTCACAATCTTGGTACAACATAGACGCGTTACCAGAGAATGGTAGGTGTAACCCCGTCCAGAGACGTCCACCTGCTGTTTGGCTGATAATAATAATGATTCTACTTATGTTAGCAATTAATACTTTGAACTCAAATTGAATTAGCTGATTTAATTTCTTTATTTATTTCAACAAGGCATTATTGCAGTCACTGGAACATTGATTGGTGTAGGGACGAACACATGATAAATTTCATAAATGATCTATACGAAGAACTACTTTTGGGTATTTTACTATTCTATAAATAGACATTTAGAAGTTTCGTCCGCCATTCTTGGAAAACACAAAGAACAAAAACCGTAAAAAGTAACTAATTTATTAAATCATATAATAAATGAGTCTTTTTCAAAGGGGTAGCACACAACAAATAATGCCCACTGAACGCAGAAGAAACGTACTTCAAACCCTTGTTAATGGAATCAACATGGCCAACGCATGGTAATGGTGCACTGTGGTGGAATGACAATTTTTTTAAATAATAAAATGTAAATAATAATAAAAAGAGAAACTATATTAAAGAAACGAGTCTCTAAGTAAACTCTTAACAAACTCTATACAGTCAACATTATTTCTAGTGATATATTGGTATCCATTCTACATATAAATATAGTCTATATTACACCATACGCTTTTTCCGGGTCATTTCAATACATGTTCATTGATGCGAAGATAAGTTCTTTACAAACGAAGCTATATAACTATTGATGAACGTGCTTCTGCTTAATATAAAACTCTGTATCAGGCATCTGAACAATATTTCAAATTTATTTAAAATCTAATAAAAATAAACATATGTTGCAATTGTTGACTGTAAAGTCCTATGCCATTTTTCTAGGAGAGCTTCAATCAAAAAGGACTGTACTAACATTATGTGATTCTATAACGGATATTTTGACGGATATTTTGACAATAAAACATGTTTAAAAACCTTTTTTACTCAAAAAAAAATGCGTAACCTATTTAAAATTACCTATTAAATGTTTTAATTTTACAATATGCAAACCTTTTAAGCCGAAGTAAAGGTTTAATTTCATACCCCAACCAACCCCGCTTTCGCTTCTTGGAGAAGCTGGATGGGGTATGAAAGTTAATATTCGGACCACGGAATGATGACCAATAAGATCCCATAAATTCGAACAGAACATTCAAAGACCACAGTCAACCAAAAACACGCATAGAAACAAACAATAATTACAAAGATGAAAAAGGCAAGATATGACATCACAAACATAAAAGGGTTGACAATAGGCCTACCGCATTGGAACGGTCAGTGGCAGAAAAGGTCGCTAGGTGTTTAACCATGTTCTAAGGTCACCAAACCTGAATCTTACTCTATTGTTATCGCAATAAAAGAGACGGTGTAAATAAAGATATCCCCGCCAGGTTATACTCTCTAAAAACACGAGACGTTCTGAATAAATAAGGAAAAACGTACTCATCTCTGATGGCAAAACTCCATTCATGTTCGTCTAGATGCTTGATTTCTATCAGGTCTCTGTCACTTTCCACCTTCAACAATTGGCCAAACTGTTTGTGGCATACTTCCTTTGCCTCGTTCCATGATGTCTTCTTGGTGAATAAGGTGTATATCTTCCTTTGGGATATACACTGGATCACCGCTGATAATATCACAAAATAGCTTGTTTTATTATATTTTTTTTATATTTTTTTTGGAATACCACGACGTTACTGTTCGATCTTATATACATGTAGTTTATTAAAATACTCAATCGTCAACTTGTCAAAATACTCTCTGCTGATTGGTTATTGAGGAGATATTGATTTTTTATTAATACCTCGACGTCACATCGACACCATTTTAAACGCCAGAAAACATGCAAAACAAAAAGGCAATTAAGGACGTTTTTTAAAACAATGATACTTTCGAACAACGTTCCAACAACATTTAAATGATTAAAAAATAATGGAAGCTGCACAGTTTCTTTGTTTGATTTTGAGAGATGGGCATGAATGGTAAGTTGTGAGAATTTGTTTGTATTTTATTCAATCTCGAGAGAAAAAAAACACTTACAAATCCATGTGATACACGTGCAAATCCATGTCAGATGAGAAATAACATATTCCCACCGTATATTGTGCGAGATAAAAACCTGGCGCTTGGGACTTGCATTTTTTTGTCGAAACCGTGGGCCAAAGGCACTTGGTAGCAATGAACTTCAAGTCCCGCAAACGATGTATTGATCTGACATAATATAAACCTGATGCAAATATTTAAGTTCTTAAATACAATACTGAATTCTATTGAACGAGTACCCAGCAGACAAAATCCATATTTGAACGAGACAATAGTATATTACAAATAACGAATCTGCCTCCTGAATGTTACGAGTCCAATTAACTTTAGTATTGTTATAATTAGTATAGAGCAGTAACCAAATAAACTGTTTAAACATATATACATGTTAATGTTGATCTTAGCAAGATAATCGATATAAACTTTAATTATAATTACGTAATCTATTCAACTTTCGGAACCTAACGTAGATATATTACATAGATTTTATAAAGAGTTATTAAACAGGTATACAAGTCGAACAGGAAATACTGCATACACGGAACACATTAAACCTAAAAAAGGCAAACAAAACATTTAACAATTACAAGGAAAATAGAAGCAAAGTATGCGACACCACAAACATAAAATGGTTGACATAAGGCGAACCGCCTTTGAACGGCCAGTGCCAAAAGGGCCGCTGGTTGTTTAAACCAGGTTCTATGCTTCATCAAAGGTAGATATAAACATGATTCTAACCCTACTGTCATCCAAATAAAACGGGACAGTGTAAATAAAAACAATCCCCACCAGACTGTATGCTCTAATAAGCTAGACAATATTGAAAGGCAATATAACTATAACACAAAGATGATCATGTATATATGAATATAAAAACCGCATTGAAAGCCACAAAACCAGTACTCTATTACTTGGCAGAAGCCAGAGCACAAGAGAATAAACCATGAATGACACGACAAGATTAAAGAAAAACTTTAAACGTTATCGCCCTTTCAGGATTTCGGTATACGCCTTCATAGTCTAAATTATGGCCGTTCATCGCACAAAGAGCTATCTGTAAATGGGTCAACCGCTAAACGTGCAGTGTGTTGCAATATGATAGGGTCATAACCTGTTTTGATAAACTGTTTAACCAGTTTAATAAAGATTGCATGAACGTGATCTTGACCAAGGATCTTACGAAGTTTGTAAAACAATATCGTTACATGTTTTACGAATTCGTATTGAAGTACCGGATAAAATAAAGAGAAACATTTTAACTAAACAATATAATAGACATGGACCCGCCTTCTCGTATCTTGCAAAAATAAAAAAATAAACAAATAGTTTCCCCAATAATGTATAAAAAATATACTTGTGCTTTTTTGCATAATCTGTGCTATGTATGAAACCATTTATGGCATCCTTTGCATTAGGTAATATCAATGCATTTTTCATGGAAGCCCGTATGTGATAAGAAAATATTGATGCTCAAAAACAAATTTGTACAAATTTATATCTAAGGGCTTTGATTTTGATTTTTTTTAAAAAGATAACATAATCACGTCTAGATTGCGATTTTCAAAATATTATATTGTTTTTAATAAAGTGGTTTTTGGATTAATGATGGCAGATGTGTGAGTGAGGGGCGGGCATCCACATTTGGGCTAAATCTTAGGTACAAGTTGTTGATAACTTCCCTCAGTTGTTTTGCCATAAAGCGTTATATCATTAAGATACCACATTCTAACTATCAAGGTCGCTTTTCTTCTTTCTGAATAGAGTAATGGTCCTTGAGTTACTATAGTAAAATGCACATTTTGGTTAAAGCTTAGATGCAAGATTTTGATAACTTCTCTAATTTATTTTGTATTTTAACTACAATTTGGAAATTGCTGTGAAGCTTTATATCAGTAAGACACCACTTCCTTACGATCAAGGTGGACTTTTGCCTTTACTAAATAGAGTTATAGCATTTGGTTTTCTACGAAAATGCATATGTTAGTTGATTTTAGGTTGGTTAATTAACTTTAGTTGAAATTCAAACATTTCGGCTGAAGCTTTATACAAATAATATGTCAGTACATTGTAATAATTTTGATGTTACATGAAATTGTTTTGTCATTTCAAAATATAGTTATGGCTCTTAATTTACTTAGAAACTATGACTTATTGAAACTACTATCTTAACATTTGTAGGGTTTAAACCATATCTGTTTGGTGTGAAGTCTTAATAACATTAATAAATTGGTCCCTTTTGGATACCGTCGGAGATTAGAATCCTTTCGATAATGGTAAATGTTTGTCAAAGTTTCTCAAACATATCATAAGCCATATGCATGCCATCTTCGGGATGGTAAAAATTATGTACTATTGATTTTATAAATATTGAGTTCTGCTCAACCCGGGGCTAGAGGGCGTGAGCGGTAGCTAGCATATTTCACTACCGCTCATGAACAGTCTCAATCAAACCGAGACTGCAATATGTTGTATGTGTCGTGTTCGGCCGTTTCCAAAGGTCCATTATCATACTCTTTTAAATACTTTCCAACGGATTTCGTCGCTTTTATGGATGAGGCCTAAACTATTGGGAAATACTGTAATAGAGTCTCTTACAGTTTAAAACTAGTATATTCATTAAATGTGATTCATACTCTATGTCTAGTCAGACACAAAATTAAGAGTTGTTCAACTTATAACGTAACACTTTCAATTTTTAACTGAATCACATATCTTGACATACCCGACGAATATGTTCTTTTTGATGTCAAGTATAATGATTCCTTCGATATAAAACATTATGACATATACTAGTACGTGCTTGTTAATTGTGATGCATCCGTTTGTTTGAAAAACTGTAGAGCATGATATTTTGAAGCAAACACCTTCAATTATAAAAAAATAACTGAAATTTAAAAAAAAGAAAACTGCTTGTAAATTGTCGTTTAAGGTTATAAAAATCGTCTGAACCTAAAACTGTGGAATATGCATTGTGTTGTTCATGATTTGTCGGTTTTCACGATTGCAGCGAATATGAAATTCGACTTTAAAAATGATTAAATTTATGAAAACGTCTAGTTCGAAATATCAGCTGCAGGCATTGTTAGGATTTACTCCTCTATAAATATTAAGTTTCTTTACTTTCTTATAAGAAAACAACAATATATATATATATATAACGTAAGATTTAGGGGCAAAATTCACACATTTGCAAATAATGATGAAAAAAAAAAATATCTTTATATGGTATGTGATAATACAGCAACAATATTCACTTTTATGTCTCACAAAATATGAATAAAATGCTTATTTTGGTTAATTTATAAAAACCATTTGGTAAAATACGAACACACTGTCCTATTATCTAAATATTGCGATAAAATGAGAAACTTTTAATTCAACATTTATATTTTTGTCTTAAAATAAAACATAATATCATATTTAAATTGCAAACACAGTTTTAAACCATTATGATATGCATAAGTGGAAATAGTTGGTTTAAGGTAAAACTCTACGGCAATAGAAATATATAGGTTTAAACCTGGAAAACAGTATGCACTTAATTCAAAATGTAATTTAAAGCGAACTGAAATTGGAGATTATTTTTAATGCATACGTTCTAAATGACAGTTTCATATTATACAATTATGGACTTTTCAGCTGTTATGCATGATGTGATATGCACCAAAAAAATCATTATTGACCGAGGCGATAGCCGAGGTCAATAATGATTTTTTGGTACATATCAACATCATGTATAACAGCTGAAAAGTCCATAACTGTTTTATTATATAACCCTCAATTTATCATATTGTTTTGATATGTTAAATTGTTACTATTTATAAAACTGGTCAATATCAGAAAAAAACAGGTCAATATCGCTAGATATTTTTTCTAAAAAATTACTTTTTAGCCAATGAAAACGCGTCTATTTATAGGTTATATAATAAAACTAAATCACACATTTTGTATGATAACGACTTCGGCTGAAAAAAAGCATCTTCAACAAAAGTCGAGCAGGAAATGTAGCATTCACAGTACACAATCAAACAAACAACACGCATACGAATAGATAGGAGCAACATATATGGCATCACAAACTCAAAAGGGTTGAACATATTGGTACTGCCTTGGAATGGTCATGACATAAAGGTCGCTTGAGGTTTAAACCAGGTTATAAAAGAGCACCAAACTTCACTCTTACACTATTGTCATCGCAATAAAAAGGGATATTGTAAAAGATATGCTTCCAGCCAGCTATATACCCTAACAAACTAGGCAGCATGTATAGACATAAGTAGGCAATATAAGTCCCACATACGATGATCATGTATATATGAATATAAAAGAACATAGAAAGCCACAAAGCAAATACTTGTCAGAAGCCAAAACAACAACAGAATGAACCGTTAAGGTCACGACTAGACAATATTGAAGACAACATTAAGCGTTACCATCTCTTGCAGGATTTAGATAGAACTTTAATATGTCGGGTCAATAATAATAAATCAATAGAAATGCATTGAGGCTAACTGTATATGGGTCAACCAATAACATGCCATGCGCTGCAAAATGATAGTATCATTACCTCTTTTAATACATTTCTTAACACGTTTAACAAATATTTTATGAATGTGATAATTAATGACCAATGATCTGAAGAGGTTTGTAAATATCGACTCCATAGAATTCAGATTGTGACAGACCTTGAGGCAGAAGAGTTCCGAAAATATTTTTTAAGTATATCAGGGTTATGATATGATAATAAACTTTTGCAAAGGTATGTGCGCGTATATAACTCCAAATTCCAACTTTGTACAGGATTCTTAAATTACACAACCAGCCTTATAAAGGCCCCTTTACTTCTGATGGTAGTGCCTTCGTCACTATAAACATCTCCAAACGTTTAATTTATTGGCAAACTGCCGTTTAAGATCACTTAAAACAATATTGTGCTATGGCTAATGAAAACCGTGAAATAATACATTTTGGTCGTAATTACCTTCTTGAAAAAAAACATGTAATACGCGTCACACAAATCCTTATTAAGACATGGTTGTTGTTCTTGTTATTACTACAGGTTTGACCTGTAACAATATTAAAGTGTTTTATACTAACGGCAGTTTAGACAATTATAATATGTGGACCTGCCGAAGTCTTTGTGAATCACTTACTTTCCTATTAGATTATATGACCGGATTGGAACTACCGTTTAAAGAAAAAGTGTTGGTATTTCTGTGGCTATGAACAGAGAACCTCTTGTCGTAGATTTGTTTTATCATCGAAACCTATAAAACACCCCGGTATCTAGATAACATATTGGACATTGACAACCCTATGGTTAATACAAAATAGAATAGAATAAGTTTATTTTCCATATAGCATACAGCATATAATCACATAGTTAACAATACAATACCAGATAGTTTAATATTGCAAGTCAACAAATACATGTACTGTCTCCTAAATATATTCAACTTAACAAAGCTAATATTTCTGATATTGTCGATTTATCGATTAAAAGTGGTGAAATAATAAGCAAAACCTTTGACAAGAGAGATGAATTCAATTCTGACATTGTTAATTATCCCCACTTTGTCGGGGATGTTACCCGAGCAACTTCTTATGGGTTTTATGTTTCTCAACTTATTCTTTTTTCAGCGCTTGTAGTCGAGTTGAATACCTTTGTTATAATGGAGTTATTGCAGCAATTAAAGGTTATGTTAGGAAAAATATCTCTACAATAGCTATATAAAAAATGCAAAGTCCCATTCTCCCTTTTAATATATATCAATTTCTTAGGAGCAAAAACTGATCACGGAACTTCTCAGATATCTATAACCAAACCCCAGTAAACCGACTTCAAAATGCCAATGTGAGGAAATAGAACATTCGAAACATGGAAAGACATATAATAATCGCCGTTTAAATCCTCAGTACGTTCAGCATAACAATGGTTGAAAGTACGGTTAAACCATAGAATATTTCCTACTAGATGATTTCTACGCAAAATACGATGCAAATGGTCCTAACTGGGTGGTTTCGAACTCGGCCGAGCTTTCATAGGTATCAATAATCTGGTAAAGTTTGAAAAATATCGGATGAAAAATGAAGGCCCTATCGTGTTAAAGAGGCAAAATATAGCAATTTTTAACTAAATCAAGGGCCATAACTCCGGTATTACAGGTTCGAAATTGCTGGTTCTCGAATTCCTCCGAGCTTTCATTGATAACAAGTTTGAAAAAGTTCGGATGAAAAATGAAGGCGCTATCGTGTTAACGAGGCCAAATTATAGTATATTTCAGAAAATCAATGGCCATAACTCCGGTGTAAATGGTCCGATCTGGCTGATTTTCGAAAATCCTCCGAGCTATGATTGATCATAACAATCGTGTAAAGTTTGAAAAAGATCTGGAAAAATGATAGCCATATCGCGTTAACCAGGCAAAATATAGCAATTTTAACTAAATTAAGGGCCATAACTCCAGTGTTACTATAATCCGACATAGGTTGGTTTTCAAACTCGTCTAACCTTTTATTAATATAGACAATCTGAAAAAGTTTGAAAACCCTCGGATGAAAATTGAAGTCCCTATCGTGTTAACGAGGCAAAATATATCAATTTTAACTAAGTCAAGGACCGTTACTGCGGTGTTCCTGGTCCAAACTGGCTGGTTCTCGAACTCGTCCGAGTTCTCATTGATGTCAACAATCTGGTAAAGTTTGAAAATGATAGGATGAAAAATGAAGGCGCTAACGTGTTAACGAGGCAAAGGTTAACGGACGGACGGACGACGGACGCCTCACCATCCCATAAGCTCTACTGGCCGAAGCTCTGCTGGCCTTCGGCCGAAGCTCTGCTGGCCTTCGGCCAGTAGAGCTAATAACTCAAGAACCGTAGACGGACGGAAGACGGACGCCTCACCATCCCATAAGCTCTGCTGGCCATACGCTCTGCTAATAACTCAAGAACCCTTGACGGACGGACGGACGCCTCACAATCCCATAGTAGAACTAATAACTCAAGAACCCTTGACGGACGGACGACGGACGCCTCACAATCCCATAGTAGAGCTAATAACTCAAGAACCGTTGACGGACGGACGACGGACGCCTCACAATCCCATAGTGGAGCTAATAACTCAAGAACCGTCTTCCTAACTCATTCGTGAACACACAAACATACCAGATTTGGAGAAACGAACGGATTGATAGACTATATATACTTACTTGCAAACGTAAACATCACACACCATCTTAACAACACTGTCGTCTTTTTCTGTATAAAAGTTAAAACATATAATTCAAACAAAGAAAAACAAATCATCGCATGTTTTTAATGTTATTACATTATCATTTTGACCTGAGGTCATTCACACACACACACAAACACACGTGACGTTGGTTCCACTAGTTTTTAACGACACTATTGTAGTGAATAGATGACGGTCAATTTATTTGGATTGTTTTAATCTCATTTATAATAAAGAAAGCATGATTGTGTTAAAAAAACATCATTATTGTATTTCCATGTTTTAATAATATGTGTAAAGTACACGATCTGTATGCGTTTGTTTTAATTTGTTTTAACAGTCCATGCTGCGCTTTGATTTAAAAAACGGACGGAGCAATTTTGTTTCCTAAAATGGTATAATTTGCCATAATGTAATGTGTTAAAAAGAATAAAAATGCATTCCCGTTTTATATGAGATTTATGAAACACGTTACCCTTTTTACTTTTAATTTAAGCTCGCCAAAACGGCACTTTAAATTATTTTTAAAAAAGCACAACTCGCTCGTTTACCATCTTGCAACAGAGAATTGTTGTTCAACTGGAAAAGTGAAGGAAAAGGACATATCACCCCGACAAGTTGTAACACATACTTAACATGTAGACCAGTAGGACTTAAATCTAAAATGTACAACTCAAAATTTTCTAAGCACCAAACCTTGTTCGCCTAATTGTTGAACACATATGAAGGTTATGTATTTCTTTTATTTTCTAATCAAGTTTTGACAATAAAAGTAATCAATTCCACATAAAATAATCGTAAAACAAAAATAATTGTTTGGTTTTATGCTGTTGGTAAAACCAGCCACCCTAAAATGTCGAAATGAAATCTAGGTGTTTAGCAAGCTTAGAGTATTATAGTATATATATGCTTTACGAAATCACTCAAAACATTTAAATATTAACGAAAATACAATCAAAAAAATCAGGTAAGCAAAATAGTATGCAATGCAAAATTAGTTATCTATTTACCATTTTCAGATGTCAGTATATCCTATTAATGTATTACCACACTGTGAAATTATTCCCACGTTATTTCGTATGGCTCTGCAATGATTTTTTGCATTAGCTGTTCCGATCAATGATTTGCCTTACTCTTTTTCTTTTTTTCTTTTTTCCATTTTCAGAAAAAAAAAAAGTTGTCCGATATTAATAATTAATGCGTAGGTACACACGTAATTACAGTGCAACAAGGCCGTTATGCCACATGTCCAATTCATGCGCTATGTCTCTCTTCCAGATACATTTCGGTTGATCGATCACACGTATCCAGTTTAATGTCTAAGCCAATTATATGGTAAGATCATCGATTTAGTAAACAGCTTCAAAAGCAGAAACCTTTCAACAACGAAGGTGAGTTATTATTAATTTCCTTTAATTTGTGTGTCACAAATTGCCAATACTGTGAACAAACGTAAGAATAATAAATGAGCAAGTGTTGACGCAAGCGAATAAATCAGCAAATACAAATATTAAAAGCACTTCACATTAATATAATTGTACGAGTATATGCTAAGCTGAATGCATTCTAAACGTCCATCGATACAATGTCTAATATTGAATCATTGCATTATGACTAATTCGATCTTATATGGTTATAACGTTCTTGTTATACTATATAGGCACGTACGTGAAAGTGAAAAACGGTAATCGGTAAAAGTTAAAAGTCTTTGATGAATTGCTGAAATCAATAATCGCATCCCTCAGTTATTATACGACGTTGTACGTGACGTAGAAAACAAAGGTGCCAAGATACGAAAAAATATAGTATGGTTCCTTGATAAACTCTCATCATAATGAGAGAAGCGAATGTAGTTGGTCAGAGAACAAACCAGACTTTTGGACAAATAAATACATTTCAAACACGTTTTGACCACACACAAAATGCGAATTTTGGAATAATTAACAAAGTTTACACTCCAGTGAAATAAGAAAAGTACATGTATTTAATCCTAAATAAAGCGGATCTTATTAAAGATACTTTTATTGACTTAAACAAGTTTATCCTTTTATCCCACAGCTACATTTCCTGTTCGGCTTTTATATCCACTTTCATTGTCACGACAGTGTTGTTTGTGCCGTGAGCCGACCGTATAAAAGTAGATATAAAAATCGAACAGAAAAATTAGCATTCAAGGACGACAGTCAGCCACAAAGACACAAAGACACAAATAACAACTATATATAAAGATCAATAAAAGGCAAGATAAGACATCACAAACACACAATAGGGATACCACCTGGGAACGGTCAGTGGCACAAAAGGCCGCTGGGGGTTTAAACCAGGTTCTAGGGTGCACCAAACCTCACAATTACCCTACTGTCATTCCAATAAGACGGGACAGCGTACATAAAGAAATCCCCGCCATGAACTATTCTCTAACCAACAAGGCAGCAGTAATGGGCAATATAAGTAAAATACAAAGATGCTCGTGTACATACACATACAAACAAGAAAAGTATAACGCATGCAAACGATTATTAAGTATGGGTTAGTTTGTGGAGGCTTTGTTCAAGTCACATACCTGTAGTAACTGGTAACTGACCGGACAGCAACTCTGTTAGATCCTATTGTTGTACCAAATTCATTCGATTTTATTGATTCTGATGTAATAAAAATTCCTTCCCATGTAAGCGACCCTTACGTTGTCATTCCATTAACATATAATACCAAATGTTCGTATAAAAGACGTGTTTGGCTATACAAAAGGGCTGATTTTGATAAACTTAATGCGATCTTGTTAGCTCATGACTGGAGCTTTTTAAACGAAGATTCTGTTGACGTAGCATGCAAACGTTTACAAGTACGTTTATAGATTTAGTTAAGTTATGTATTCCGTCAGAACTTGTTACGATTTGACCTAATGATAAACCATGGTACGATTCGAACTAAGACGTGTCACGCGAAAACGCGAGCGCCAAAAACAAAAGCTAATAGTACCAATACACCCGAGAATTGGACACTTTACAAATCATTAAGAAACAAAGTAAATAATTTAAAAAAGCATGCAAAGGAACATTTCTTTAGCAATTTGGAAGATATAATATACGATGCAAATGTCACAGATCAATACTGCAAATACTGGAAAATCTTAAAACATTTTATAAAGTCAAACAAAAATTCTGAAGTTATTCCACCACTTGTTACTACATTAGATACTGGTGAAGTGATTTACTCATTTTCTGATAAAGAAAAAGCTGATTGCTTAAATGATTACTTTGCTTCAATATCGACTGTTGATGACTCAGATGCGAGAATGCCACAGTTTTTTCACAGAACTAATTCGAGAATAGATGATATAGTAATACAGGAATCTGAAATTGTAGATATAATTAAGATTTTAGTGATGCACATGGCTAGTGGAGAGGATGAAATAAGTCATAGGATGTGGAAAGAAACAGTTAATACCACTTCAAAACCACTCTCTATACTTTTTAGTCGCTCCATTAATGAAGGCATTCATCCCGATTTATGGAAAGGTGCTATTGTTATGCCATTATTTAAATTATTTTAATTCCCCAAGTAACTATAGACCGATTTCGTTACTTAGTTGCGTTGCAAAGATTTTAGACAGAATTATTTTTAAACATGTTTTTAACTTCTTAGTCTTTAACAATTTACTTTTTGCTAACCAATTCGGTTTCCGACCGGGTCATTCCACAGTTTACCAACTATTAGATATTTACCATCAAATATGATAAACACTTAATGTGTATTGTCTTTGCTGATATATTTAAGGCATTTGATCGCGTTTGGCGGAAAGCATTACTATTTAAATTGAAACAAAATGGTATCGATGGCAAACTTCTATCATGGATTTCAGATTACCTCTCCAATAGAAAACAGAGAGTCTTTATAGGAAATGCCAAATCAGATTTAAAAATAATAACAGCTGGCGTTCCGCAAGGTTCAGTACTCGAACCTTGTTATTTTTAATTTACATAAACGATATCGCTGAACATATGTTAAGCATTGCTGGATTATTTACCGATGATAGCTCGCTTTCAGTCGCAACTTCTAACACAGAAGATATGGAAGGTTTATTAAATCATGACTTGCAAATTATGTCTGAATGGGCTAAAACATGTTTAGTAAAGTTTAACCGTTTTATTTATAACGTCAACAAATAACATCAGACAACCAAATTTATTTTTTAATGACGTACAACTTACATTTGTAGAACATCACAAACATCTAGGCCTGACTATAAGTAATAATAGTAAATGGCATGAACATATTAAAAAACATTCTAACCTCAGCATCCAACGTTTTAGGCCTAATGAGAATTTTAAAATACAAAGTAGGTCGAAAAACTATGAATCAAGTATATATATCATATATGCGACCAATTTTAGAGTATGCTTCCACAGTGTGGGACGGTTGTACTGTCGGTGAGTGAAACTCTTCAGAACAACTGCAATATGAAGCTGCGCGTATTGTTACCGGTTTGACTCGATCCGTATCTATTAACAAATTATTCGTCGAAATTGGATGGATTTCGCTAGCAGAGAGACGAACATTTCAGAAACGTATAACTTATTTAAAGCTAAAAATAAAATGTTGCCTGAGAGTGTAAATAACTTGTTTCCTCCGTTTGTAAGAGATATTAATAATTACAACTTGAGGAACTCCGATGACTACGTAACACCGATAAGGAGAATGAGTTATTTTCCAAATCATTTATCCCTTCGTCATTAGGTCTTTGGAATAATGTACCTACACATGTTCGTGAATTAGTATCTTTAAAGGCATTTAAATGTTGTCTCCTCAATACAATGTTTAAGCGTCCCACAGTCCCGTCGTTTTATTTATACGGCTCACGATCACTTTCTGTAATTCATGCTCGCATTCGAAACTTATGCAGCAACCTTAATGGTGATTTGTATTTGAACAATTTACGATTATCACCAACATGCGACTGTGGACAAGACAAAGAAGATGCTAAACATTTTCTTTGTAAATGTTGTCGATTTGTTGAACAGAGGCGTAACCTGTGTATATCAAACAGGCTGTTCCATCCGTTGAACGTTGAACGTTGACAAATTGTGTGTTGGCAATACAGATTTAGTGATAAAGAAAATGAAATTGTTTTTCTAGCTGTGCAAACATATATAAAAGACACCAGGCGTTTTAACTAGTGTATTAAAACAAC
Source organism: Cyrtodaria siliqua (assembly GCA_037043455.1). Taxonomy (NCBI): domain Eukaryota; kingdom Metazoa; phylum Mollusca; class Bivalvia; order Adapedonta; family Hiatellidae; genus Cyrtodaria; species Cyrtodaria siliqua. Next base: position 1,123 of record JAWPHD010014717.1, on the reverse strand, counting down.
TCAGCAGTGTGTTCGGACTGACCCTATGTACTCTTATTAAAACATATTCTGTCTTCCTCTCCTCTCTTTTTTCTTTTGTTCTTTTCTTTCACTCACCTATCGTGACAACTGTTTACGTCTACATTTGTAAACTTTAGTTCGTTTATTTTCTGTATTCATTGTATTACTTTTATAATATGTTTACTATAGCCATAACATTACAATTGTTCTTTGTAATTTAAATTATATTGGGAAGGGCCGTAACTAAGGTTGTAAGAACTTGTGCCCCGACCCATTTGCATACTTTGTTTAAAAAAATGCAATAAAATATGTTTAAACCATACCTGTAGTCGTTGATATGGAGATGACAGGAAGGTAAAGTGAAGAATTAAAAGATACTGTATGAATACAGATAAGTTTTTATTTAGTCTTAGGTATACATTATTATACACGTTAAAGGGAACTTATTCAAGTATTTTCAATTAAACGAATTACACCTGAGCTATTACAAAGGGAATTTCAGTGACCATGCTACACTATGATATAAAAGTCATATTTACTTAAATTTTACAAGTGATTATCATATAGTCCCTATTTATGTTCATGTTTTAGTTGTATTCAGGCTCAAGACTTATATACTATATACACAATAGTTTTTATCTAGAAAACATAACAAGAAATATATCATTCAAGGACCCCAGACAACCAAAAACACACATAGAACATACGGATACTGGATATGTGAATGTCTTTCAATTCCTGCGAGATGAAAATATTGATTGGATATTTGATTGCAGACTTCTTTGTTGCTTTCTAGGCTATTGTTTTCTAGACGAAAACTATTGTGTATATAGTATATTAGTCTAATTAAAGCAAGGTCCCAATGATCTCAAGTTTTTGCGTCTGTGTGATCAAGATCGATTCAGGACGTTTCGGCACCAAACCATTTCGACACCTAGACGAATCGGCACCTGGACGTTTCGGCATCAAACCATTTTGCCATTTACCCTAGACGTTTCGGCACCCATTTATATTTGAGTATTATAATGAAGTAAAGAAGTAAAGATATTAAATATTTTCTATAAGATCACTTGTGATTCATACGGTGGCATAGACGTGACATGTGAGAAAAATAATTTATCTC